>JAQIXA010000484.1:0-42334 GCA_034699045.1 Nanhermannia cf. coronata Gr-Ori-00579
TAGTCTCAATCGAATCCCCGTGGCCGATTACCTATAAATAGCCTTATTTTGCGTCAATTTACACAAATATTGAGTTTAAAATCGTATTTGACCCCGAATTACCCGTGATGGGGTAATCTGAGAGGGCTAAAATTAGTCACAATCGAATTCCCGTAGTCGATAACCTATAAACAGCCTTATTTTGCGTCAATTTACACAAATATTGAGTTTAAAATCGTATTTTACCCCGAATTACCCGTAATGGGGTAATCTGAAAAGGCTAAAATTAGTCTCAATCGAATCCCCGTAGGTGATTACCTATATAAGCACTCCTATGCTATACGAAAAAATAGGTACCAAGACAATAAAATTAGTTAATTTAAATTATTTTCGACCTATTTATTTTTATAATTAGAATTAGGTAGAATTTAATTTTGAGTCTATAGAAACCCGGTAATATTATGTTTATTTATTATTGAAAAAGAATTGCTGGCTTGTGAAAAGAAAAAGAAAATTGCTTGCTATATAGATATAGGTAGACTGTTCTATATCTATATTCTTGCTATATAGATATAGACTGTTCAAGTTATATAGTATATCCTTCCCATGTTAAAAGCATCTGTGATGAGATTAAGGTAATTACTTCTGGGGATAGTCTAGAGCCTATAGCATGTCATGTCGTTATCGTATGTATGTATATGTATAGCATGTATAGCGCCAATTGATTCAAATCGAAAACATTCATTGTATTTGTATTTGTATTGCATTATCTTCATTTCATTTCCATTTCCAAATTGGAAATTCCATTTCCAATTTCCAAACCAAAAACCCGGACAAGTAACAATTGAAGAATATTTAATTTTTGGGTTGTAGATTGGAGTTGGAATTTGGAATTAATTGCTTGGAATTAGGAACTACTAATATCTGTAAATGTGTAGTGTACGGTGTATGTGTGTGTGTGGTCCAAAACAAAAATCAACTACATATAATTTTTATATTTAACAATGAAATTTATAAATTTTTTAATTCGATTGTTTTAGTTTTTTTATTTAGAGTCTATAAAAAAGACATGTATTATTATTATATGTAGGTTTTAGTTAATAAATAGGATTAGAATTAGATTAGAATAGTAAATAACTTGTATACATTATTATTAGATTATTAGGTAAACAAAAATTAGTTTGTTGTTGCATTAAAAATTAAATATCAAGTTAATTAGGTACATAACTTTCTCTAATTTATATAATTTATTGAGACTTTGTGTATATTTGCTTTGAAATTGCAATTTATTTGCCAAATTGATAATTGTTTTACTCAACTCAACTCATTGTTTATACTAAACTTGCTCTAACTATTTACCTAATTATCACTATAATTTAGTGATCAAATGGAAAACACAGGAAGGGTCAATGGAATTTTAGAAGGAAATGAAAACAAATTACCTGGATTATCGTTAATCCGGAACAATAATATCGACAAAGAATCTGATTTGTCTAATAAACCAAATAGTGTCAAATTAGTAAGATCAAGTTCAAGGCCAACTGAAAATGATTCATCTAATGCTCAAGATAATTTTTCTGAGATTAAAAAGAAAATTACTGTTTCTGATAACATTGAAGAAAATGGTGGAACAAATGCAAAAAGGCCTCGACTGGACCAAGATCAATTACCAAAATTAATAAAACAACCGCTCAATCACAATTATGTCAATATTAATAAGAGTATTAACAATAGACTGCAACAACCTCAATCTAACAGTTTAATAAGTAGTTCGGTAGCAAATCAAAATTTTCTATCAACATCATCACCATCTCGATCTACAGTTTCTGCCACAAGCAAACAACCTATTACAAGAAATCGTTTTCCGCCTTTAAAATTAGAGAATACATCAGCTTTAAATGTAAGTGTCCTAAGTCTTATCATAAAACTTGTGTATTTTATTTCCATCTGACTCTGACTATTTAAATATAATTTGCACCTGCATTCTTTTTTCAGGTTAGTACGAAATTAGGAGGATATATTTTGGAAATTGAAAATTCTACAAATAACGGGAATATAATTTCTTGTACTCATAAAGCAAATTCATACAATGGACTAACATGGAAATTCTCAACTGATTCACAAATATGTAGTATTTCTGGAAATGAACAAAAGATAATTGCTGTCTGCGATGATGCAACAATTCATGTTTTTGATTTGAAAGGCTGCTATGTATTTCCGCCACTTCTCGTTTCAAGTCAAATTAGTAAAATAAGGCAAAAAGGAGATTATTGTCTGGTTTTAACAACAAGAGGAAATTTATATATTTGGAATATAAATAACAAAACGAATATAATTAAAAATGAATCTGTTTTATCACTTATTAATCAGCCCAATTCCATTGAAAATGGTATGGTCACAATACAATTATAATCTATTTGTTAGTTTTTATTTTTGTCTAATGATTTTTAATACTTAATGACTCTTTATTGTAGGTAAATCGAATGAGATTCTTGATATTAATGTGACTTCAAATGGCCTACCACTAGTCTCAATAAGTAATGGAAAAGCCTTCATATATAGTTTAGACATGGATACTTGGTAAAATATTAATTTACTACTTCAACTATACATTACATATGAAATGAATGATAAAAATAGAATGCAACTATTGTATTATAAAAATAGGATGCAGTATTCTGATCCTTGTGGTCCAGTATCATCTGCTCTTCGTCGTAGAATTGATAATGGAATGTTTTTCGAGCCAAATTTCAATATTACACTTGATTCGAAAAAGCCAAAGCCTCCAACAACAATTTTAAGTAATGTTAAATTGAGACTTGCCAGTGCCTACGAGATAAAAGCCAATGATGAAGTTCAACATTGCTTATTAGTTTATGCGAAAACACTAGCTAAACAAGGTAGGAATTATTGAGAGTACCTACATCGCACACACCTGCATATTTTTTAAAATCTTTTTCTAATCTATTTCTAATATTTTGCTATTTTTAAAACAGAACTTGAAAAGGAATTGAGGCTTTTGTGTCAAGACTTACTAGGTCCTACATTCTCTGGATCAGAATCTTCCAATTGGCAACCATTAATTGCAGTAATTTTTTAATTATATCTTTTTTTAGCAAATTTGTTTAATTACTTATTTTATGTTTAGGGTGTATCAAAAAGAAGTATTTTACAACAAATATTAACTGATCTGCTCAAAGAAGGATTAAACTGGCAAGATTTTTACTCAGAATTTAAAAATCAATTAGATCAAGTTGTACAAATTGTGAATGGTAATGAATGTTAATTATTAATTAATAATAATAATTAGTTATGCATAATAATATAATATAGAACGAGAGCGAGAGTTGAAGACTGACCGAATGAAGTAAAATTTAACTTATGAGTTATATGTACTGTACTAGTGTTTTTGGTTTATAGAAAATATTTACATTTACATACATCATAAATAATCTACTTATAAACATGCCAGTTTACTGTACAAAATCGTAAAATACCTTCCTAATTAGGATAGGAAGATATCAATCCTATTTTTTTATCCTTTTTAATTATTGTATAGGTAGTTATGTATCTCAACTTGGTAATTTTTTTTTTTTTTAAACGTAATATATCAATTTTTATTAAAATAAAACTTTGTAATTTATAATATATGAAATTACAAAGCACTATCTAGATTAGATAAAATATCAATTTTGATTCCCAATAATTTTAATTCAAGTTAATCTCTGTTATATACCTAATACCTACCTATGCATTAAATAAATATTTAATGCATTTTTATTTTAGTATTTAAGAATAATATTTAAGAACTGTACAAATTGTGCCTTGTTTTTGAAAAATAATATGGACATTTTGAATTATAAAATAAACTCTATTTTCTAATTTTAATTAAAAAACCCCATGAGAGTTGAATTGGAATTGAGCACAGCTTTCTATCTAGTTTAAAAATTAAATTATTAGTTAACTATATTAATTAAGAATTAAGGTGGATGATTAGAGTTAGAATTTTATATTAAACAAGTAAAAATTGTCAATATAGATCATATAGGTATAGATAAAAACTTTCTTTATACATTGTTAGGATGATTTAATAAGTAAAAGATAGATAAAACTCTTGCTCGTTCAAGATCATGATGACCTATATAGAATTATCGTGGATAAAATTTTCCTAAATAAGTAAGAATCTTCAATCTATTTTTCTTCTATCCATTTCCAAAAGATAAAATGAAATGACCTTTTGAAACTCTTTGTTGGACAAA
This sequence comes from Nanhermannia cf. coronata Gr-Ori-00579, assembly GCA_034699045.1. NCBI lineage: Eukaryota > Metazoa > Arthropoda > Arachnida > Sarcoptiformes > Nanhermanniidae > Nanhermannia > Nanhermannia cf. coronata Gr-Ori-00579. Next base: position 4,239 of record JAQIXA010000484.1, read on the forward strand.
GTTTGACACTGGCAAGCAATATTATTTAATCTTTTAGCCTCAAGCTCAAACAAGGTAGGTAATACTACATTAAACCCTAATACTACATTAAATAACCCTTGACCCTTTAATTATAATTATAAATCTTAAAAAATAGCATTTTAATTATATTAGTAATTATTATTATATTATGAGGAAAAGAGAAGTTTTTTTTTATCTTTCTGCTCGCTCCCTAGTATAATAAAAATAAATAATAATTCTGAAATTCTGCTTCTGCATAAGGCATAATAATATGATGTCTTTCACTGCTCTGTTCTATATCAGTTCAGTAGGGTACGTAGGTACCTAAGTAGTATTAATACACACTGCATGGCTATCATAAAAAGTAAAAAAGCAGCAAGAAAAAATAGTGATATTTAGGTTTTTTTATAAAAAGTTTTATTCTTCAGCAGGAGAGTTTTTAAATAAATTATTTATAAAAATTATAGAAGTAAATTTTTAAAGTATGTGAAATGGGCAATAGACAACCAGTCAGTAGTGGCAAATATAATAAATTGACAGGTTGACAGCAGAGTTTTTGGCATAAAAAATTGAAAAATTGACAAGAGTGGTACTACTTTGACTTTGACTGATATTTTTTGTATGGTATGGTGGTAGTTAGTAAAACAATTTAAAATATTTAAAAAGATGTATTTATATAACTGAAGAGTAGGTACACTAAAAGATAAGTTACCAGTCAGAAAAGTGTATTGTTTGCAGTTGCATTGCAGTCAGAATTAATAAATTTCATGCAGAGATGCTGAGAGATGATCCCAGAGAAATAGAATTGGTATTTAACTAGAGTAAGGTAAATTTTTATCGTCTATTGTGATATGATATTGATGGTGTGTCATTTTGTATCATAGCTGTTGTACATGATACTAGATGCATAGATCATAGAGCACATGTCATGTCCGCCCTCACTTAATCTTTCTCTAAAAATTTATCAGATTCACAAAACCGCCGACTCCGCCAAAAACCCGATTTAGCCCGAAGTATTGAGCCGAATTGAGTTCCGAACCACCGACCGACCATCCAGCAGAAAAAGAGAAGAGATCAGACACAATCGTCCTCGTCAATACATATACTTAGGGAGTAGGCATAGGGATCATCATTGAGATTGAGAGATCGGAATATTGTCAGCTAATTAATCTGGAGGGCCAGCCCAGAATTTCTGACCTAAAGCCATAATAGAAGTGCCAAGAAGGAGGAGGATTCGATAAAATATTAAGTTAATCATAATAATAAGTGCATACAACATCGAAAATAAACGACGACGGAAGTTCGAAAATCTGCCTCGGATAGTAGTAATAATGGCCCCGTCCCCAACTTCCGCAAACTGTCTCAACAACAACAGCACCAACTGGAAGATAATCAGCAATCCCAACCTGAGACTCCCACGTCTGAACAACAGCACCAACAACAGAAAAATGAGCAAAGATCAGGTGTTCCTCTGAGGTCTCCTTCTCATAGAAGAATGGCATCACAAAAACCTGTAGAATGGGTCTCTTCGCTCATTATGCGTTTCGAGGAACAGGTATATAAAAATTAATTGATATCATATGTTTATAATCTTAAAACATAATATGTACCCTATATATAAGTAAAATCAATTACCAAACGTACTTAATTTGTTATTTTATTAATATTATAGTTGCCGTGCAGAACGGGGCCACAAACTAACCATGCTAGATACAACATTGAACAAAATAAAGACTGTCTCATTTATATATCGAGATACCGATTCTCTTTGGTTATTTCAGGTAACTAAATAAATATTTTTTTTCATGAATGACATTTTTTTTTTAAACTTTTTTAAATATTAGTAATATTGACTTACCTATTAATATTAGAACTGTTGGTAGTCCAATTTGTAATGTTATATTTATATGTAGTATAGTTATGATATTCTATCTATCTATAGACCTTGGTATGATGACTTTTTAATTCTTTTTTCTTCAACCATTCAGGCCTGACGAAAATTTTACAGAAAGTCAACGAAACAGTAAGTTAAGCCCTTTTTTGATTTTATTTATTTATTTATTGTATGATATGAGGATATACGATAAGCTTACACTTACGATTAGTAAAATTGGGGGTAATAATTGATCTCATTGAGCATAAGTTAAATTAAGTTAAAGTTAAAATTAAAATAATTTTGTATCCAAATTCTAATATCTAGTTATTTTTTCTGTATTTCAGTTTGTAACTGTACTATCCACTCAAAGACCTCATGGACCAGATTTTGAAAAGAATTATTACGAATCATTGTTGATTGTGCTTGATACGCTTGAAAAATGCTTAAGTGGACAACCAAAAGACACAACTCGATATGATGAGGCAATGAATGTCAAACTTTTGCTTCGGGAAGTTTGTCAATTCATTGGTAATTTACTAAATAAATAAGTGGAAATTCAAATTAATTTTTTTATATAAATATAGACTTGCCAGCAGAAAATCCAATGGTTGTTCAGCTAAGAAATCTAGCATCAAGGGTATTATTTGCTCTTTCAGTCAACAATTTTAATGCAGTTTTTAATCGAGTTTCAGCAAGACTACAAGAATTAAGGTAATTTACTCAATTATTTTAAATCTTGAATTAAAAATCCTATCATTTATTAATCTTACTTTTTTAAATTAAGTACAACGAACGAAGAAAACCCTGATTATGCCGACATTGAATTAATTCAACATATCAGCCTTGATCTTCAAAGACTAAATAAACTTTTAAATGGTACGTATTTAGTCTTTCAAAAGGATTTATTAATAGTTTATATATTTAATATTTACATATAATTTTTCTAAATATATTATGTACTCTATATTGAGTCGTCCACCGTCCTAATCGAACATCTACATTAATAAACCATTTACCTAAATTTTTAACTAATTTACATTTTTTACATTTTTACATTAGAAACTGTTCAAAAGTTTAAATCTCTGAAAAAGGGAGCCCATCTTGTACTTATGTGCTCATTAGAAAAGGCTATATGGAATTGGATGGATACTTACCCTAATGAATTTGCAGATTTACAAGTTTTTTCTAAAAAAATATTCCACATATATATGTAGGTTTATTAATTAAAATTTATTCATAGAAAAAGCCATGTGAAGAAATTGCAAAAAGTTGTGAGGCATTATTTGAGCAGCTTGACAGTTTTGCTGAAAATAATAAAAGAAGAGCAGCTGTCTGGCCACTACAAATTATGCTATTAGTTCTCTCACCAAAAATTTTAGAAGAAATTGTAAATGCTGATTCTGGTGCACCTTGTTCTCCAAGACATTGCAAGAAAAAGCAATTTATTGATAGCTTAAAAAAGGCATTAGTTTCTCATAATTCTTCTAAGCAACTCACCGAGGCAGCAGGTATTGAATTTATATATCTTTAGAACCATAAATATGAAGAATTAATTACATCAAATTTAAATTTTTTAGCTGTGACTGCTGTTAAATTGTGCAAAGTAAGTAACAGCCAACTTTCTTAATATAAGATTTGATTGTTGATTGTAATTTTTTTTACTTAACAGGTATCGACCTATATAAATATACTTGATCGAAGCAACGTAGTTTTTGTCCTTGTACAGACTGTTTTCAATGATCTCAAGGTTCATATTCTTATTTTTATACTTAATTTTTAAAATTAGTATTTTACAATACAATTTCTTATTAAAATAATCACAGGTCCAAGCAACTTTTCAGGTTATATTTTTTAACTTGTATTTTATAATTCGAAATAAACTGAAAATTAACATCTTGATTTTATACTATTTTAGCAATTATTATTTAATCCCTGCAAACCATTTTCAAGAGGTCAAAATTTTGCACCATACGATATTGAACTGATGATAGATTGCTTCGTTTCCTGTTTTAGAATCAATCCACATAATAATGAACCATTGAAGGTTTGTTTGAATCCAAATTCTCCTTCTCAGTATCATTTTGTCCTGGTCAGTTCATTACACAAGTAAGTATACCTATTCACTATTCTTATTTTTGTCTCAACCATTTATAAAATATATTTCATTTTAATCTAGAATCATAACTCAACTTCGACTTCCATGGTGGCCACAGATCGATATCTTGTATAATAAGTCCTCAGAACTTCGTTCAATGTTTACAGAAACTTTAAATAAAGTAACTCAAGGTTATATGGCACATACACCGCTTAAAATGATACAGGTACTATTCGTAATAATTATGCTATCTAGTATATATTCAATATTATCATTATAATAATCCTTACCTAATGCTCAAAATTACAAATTCACAAAATATCACGGAATATGTTTATTTATACTCAATTTTTTATTTTTTAATGCTTGTCACAACTCAATAGTTATGCCAGGTTATTCATAGTCACTAATATAAATTATTTTATTCAATCATAAAAAACTAATTTATCAATTTTTTAAATTTAGAGTCTTACTCTTAAAGAAAAAGTTAGCACTTTGAAATTCAAAGAAAAATCTTCATCCGAAGATCCAGCAAGTTTCAAAAATTTATTATTCTGGATGGTTAGACTTATTCATGCTGACCCGATGCTTATGCTAAATGTAAATAATAATTACCTAATCAAATATACATACCTATGTATCTACATTCTAAGTACCTACATGTACATATTTTAAAACCAAGACATATGTTAGAATATTTTAATTTGAGAAAAATTATCTTATTATTTACAGAATCAAGGAAAAGCTGGTCATGAAATACAAAGTTCAACTTTAGAATTAATAAATGGTCTTGTATCATTAGTTCATCAAAGTTCTATGCCCGATGTTGGTAAGTAAATTAGTGAATACGAGTATAGTCTACTATAACTTTGTAATAGAATGGAAAAATAAAATAAAAACTTTTAAATAGCTCAAGAAGCAATGCTTGCTCTTCTAGTACTTCATCGTCCAGAAAAGATTGAAATGTGGAATCCAGAGGTTAGACATCAATTTAATTAAATAGATAGTAGGTAGCAGCATAATAATAATTCTTTATAATAATTTTATTTCTAAATATTAATAGGCACCAATTAATACGTTTTGGGACGTTTCATCACAAGTAATATTTTGTATTTTTAAATAATATTTGAAATAATTTATTCCTACATTTTTATTATAGGTTTTATTTTCTATTTCTCAAAAACTAATTCAACATTTAATTGTAAATTATACTGATATATTAAAATGGCTAAGGGAGATCCTTGTATGTCGAAATGCATTCCTTTCAAGGCATAAAGATGTAAGTTATTTTTCACACAAATTAACTTTAAGGACTCGAACTTAAATTTTTTTTTATTTAAAATTTTTTTTTAGTATGCCAATGTTGGTAGTCATATTGCTATTTGTAGACAAGCTCATATAAAGCTTGAGGTTTGTTCATTAATAAATTATTTTTATAAACACTTTCTTTTAATATGAGATAATCAAAGTCGATATAATTTTTAATGTTTTCAGGTTGTTTTCTTTATGTATTTATGGAGTATTGATATGGAAGCAGGTATGATATTCAATTAGTAATACTTACATACCTAATATAATATAACTAGATAGTCACTTGACTACATTTTAAACTAAACTTGACTGTTTGAATACCCCATTTTATTATAACCATAAACTAAACTAAACTAAAATTGTAATTTTTTTTATTAGTTCCAATAGCTATGTCATGCTTTGCTCTTCTTTGCGAAGAAGCTGATATTCGTTGCGGACCAGATGAATTAACAGTTACATGCCTTTTACCGAATTATCAAATATATCAAGAATTGGCATCTTCCTCTTCAATTCTAACAACTGGTACTGAATTAATTGAGCCATTTAATAAAATCAATAAAAAATTTGCAAAATCTGATTTTTAATAATATAGCTAACCAGGAATCTAGGGTATATTGTCGAGAGCATCATCAGGGCCGTGCCGCATTACAAAAACGCATTATGTCCCTTCTAAGGAAAATTGAACATTGTACAACGGGTGTATTACAAGTAAAAATAAATTTAAATTCATATGACAATCTTAAGTTATGACTAATTCCTATTAGCTTTTTTTCAAAACTACTTAACATGACCTGCCTATTACTTATATGCTTTATATACTTATAGTCTTATACACTATATACTAAATTTTGTAAAAGAAGATAAAGTAAATTTTTTGCTTGGTTTTCTGAAAGGCATGGGAAGAAAGTTTCATGAATTGGGAATCTGCAACAAAGCATTTCCTTCAGTATCCACCAAAAGGAGGGAAAGTTAGTTCTCAAGAAGAAATTGGCCAAACAACAAGCGAATTTCATCAAAGAGGAAAAAGAAGAGCTTCTCATCACTCGTCAGATCATGATCTTGAAGTATATTCATTTTTATCATTCTCATTCTAATGATTTAACTAATCTTTATTTCATGATTTTTTAGGATCAAATTAACGAATGGGCGAATATGACTGGATTTCTCTGTGCTTTAGGAGGCGTGTGCTTGCTTAGGTATATTTATCACTTAATAGATACTAGCATTTTAACAAATATGTTGATATGAATTGAATGCATAGATTTTATTACACTAGAAACATTAAAAAATACATCTTCTATTTTATTAGAAAAAGTCCAGCTAGGCTTCCTCTCACTTCTTCTTCGACTCTTTCTCTTGATTCCCGTAAATCGAGTGTTCTAACATCACAAGATATGCAATACTGTCCTGTGACTCAGTAATTACTATTTTATTTATTTTTTTCTAAACTATTATTAATATTAAATATAATTAAATTTAAAGGTTTGTTAGTCAATTATTACGACTCTTAGTTTGCTCAAACGAAAAATTTGGAGCACAGATTCAGAAACATGTCAAAGAATTAGTTGGGCACGAAATGGCTTCTGCTTTATACCCAATATTGTTTGATCAAATTAAAGTAATCGTCGAGAAGTTTTTTGATCAACAAGGACAGGTACTTATATTAATTTATTGAAATTATTTACCAACAACTCGTCAATAGTACGCTCGAAATTTAAAAAAATTGCATATTTACTAAAATACACTAAAAAGTATCGTTAAATTTTTTTAAACTCTATTACTTTTACTAGGTCATTGTAACTGATATAAATACGCAGTTTATTGAACATATCATTTTTATAATGAAAAATGTTTTGGACAATAAAATGGGACCTTCAGAGCATTTAGGTGATTTTAAATTAAATTAACAATATATTTAAAAAAATAGCTTGAAAATAAATAATATCTATGTACCTAAATACATACCTTACCTATATGTATTTGTATATTATACATATACTTGAAATTATATTTACATTTTTCTAGGAGCTACAAGTATCGAAGGAATGATGCTCGCAATTGTTAGGTATTTATATTCAATTTCATAAATTAATTTCTTTTGACTAATTTTAATAAACTTAATATAACTACTATCTAGATATGTTCGACATATAGACATGACTGGTAAAAGAAATATCTTATGCCTATTATTTCATATTAATATTAAATAACATCAACTTATCTTGTCCTTTCAGTGCATGCATTACATATTCGTACAAAACTTTGCCAACTTGTTGAAGCGATGATGACGAGAAGGTAAATGAAAGAATGATGTAAAGAATATTAAGTACATACTTTTCTAACAATTTTTACTTTATTTTTAAAGGGATGATCTTGCATTTAGACAAGAAATGAAGTTTAGAAATAAATTGGTTGAATATTTAACCGATTGGGTTATGGGAACATCTCATCAAATCGCTCCACCTCAAGCCGGGGACGTAACTCTAATTACTCGTGATTTAGATCAGGCCTGCATGGAAGCTGTTGCGGCCCTTTTACGTGGTAAAATTTTTAATTTTAATTTTTTTCAACAATTTGTGATTTGTTAATTTTGTTTTATAAAAAGTAAATTTTTACATCAATTTAATTGTATTAATTTTTTTATTTTTCGAGGTCTTCCGCTACAACCTGAAGAATCTGATAGAGGTAATATTTTCCATACTTTTTCATGCCTATGATCTCTATTATTATAAGCTAATGGACGATATTGTTAAATGTAAGGTGATCTCATGGAGGCTAAATCTCAACTCTTTCTCAAGTAAATCAATGTCTTTCAAAAGTTTTGATTATAGATCTAGATTAATACTTTTTTATTTTAAAAAAGATACTTTACATTGTTCAAAAATCTATTGAATGAATGTACTGAGGCTCAGGAACTCGAACAAAAGGGAACTAAAGCAGCTCATGCTAATAAGTTAAATGCTCTAAGAACTGCAACAATTCAGGTGATTTTATCCATTCTACTAACTACTTAATGAATACTTATTAATTATGAATAATAAAATAAAAAAAAATAGCTGATAATAATATTCTAAAATTTGCAGGCGATGTCGAATCTCTTAAGTGCCAATATAGACTCTGGTTTAATGCATTCTATATCTTTGGGTTATCACGCAGATCTTCAGACTAGAGCTGCATTCATGGAAGTAAGAATAAGGAGTAGTAGTTAATAAATTTGATATTTGGATTTTGCATAACAATCTTTCTTAGCTACCTATCAATTATTATTAAATTATTAATGCTGTTGTATTAATGCTATTTTTACTAATAATTATTTTGAATGACTTTTTCACTTTTCTTTTGACAATTTGACCATTTTTGTAGGTGTTAACAAAAATTTTACAACAAGGAACAGAATTTGATACGCTCGCTGAAACAGTATTAGCTGACCGGTTTGAGCAATTGGTACAATTAGTGACAATGATTGGTGATAAGGGTAAGACATACATTTTGACGCTTTGATAAAGGCTTTGAGGATTAATAATTTGATAGGGCCGCAATCTGTTTCTTTACCAATAGGGGAACTTCCAATAGCCATGGCTTTAGGTAAGTATCGATGTCGAGGATCGTGATGTCCATATTTCAATTATATGTTTTTAATTAAATGATCCAAGTAATTTAACCCTCTCTTTATGTTTTAGCAAACGTTGTGACCTTTCATCAAATGGTAAATTCCATATTTTCATTTTTATCCATTTTTCTAAATGCATATTTTAATGCAAAAATTATATAAATAAACAGGATGAACTTGCTCGAGTTTTGGTTACATTATTTGATGCAAAGCATTTACTATCTCCTCTATTATGGAATATGTTTTACCGTGAAGTTGAAGCATCTGACTGCATGCAAACATTATTTCGTGGAAATTCTCTGGCCTCGAAGATAATGGCATTTTGCTTTAAAATATATGGTGCCTCATATCTGCAAAGTCTTTTAGAGCCACTTATTCGCCCCTTAATCATTGAAACAAGTTTAATGTTTGAAGTGGATCCAGGTTAGTTTTACAGTAGTAGTGTATTCAGTTTTTTTAAATTATAAATTAGGTAAAAAGGATATATTTTAATAATATTATTTACAAGAATTTACGAATTTTTTTTTATGTTTATTTAGCCCGATTAGATCCAACTGAAGATATTGAGCAGAATAGGCAGAATCTCATAACATTAACTCAAAAAGTGTTCGACGTTATATCATCGTCATCCGAAAGGTTAGTCAAATACCAATTTTGTGAATTTAATTATATTTTACAATACATTTACATTTATGTATTTTTTACAATTAATTTTAATATCACACATGTTGTAATTATTTAGATTTCCTCCACAATTAAGAAGTATGTGTCATTGTTTATATCAAGTACTGAGCAAAAGATTTCCACAATTTCCACAAAATAATATGGGAGCCGTAGGCACTGTGATATTCCTTAGATTTATTAACCCTGCTATTGTAAGTCCTTGTGAGAGTGGGATTGTTGAACACCAACCTCCTCCAAGAATAAAGAGAGGTAAAAGATTATTTTTTAAAAACTATCGAACCCGCTTACGCATAAATAATATGTGTCCATTATTAGCTCGCCATCTTTTTAGATGGTTGGGCTTATGCAACGACCCAATTTTTTTTTATTTAAAAATTTATTTTTCAGTTGAAATCTGCTTTCTCTGTCTTATTCTTGATAAGAAAAATGAAATGAGAAATGAATCCTTTATTATTTATATTTAATAGGTTTGATGCTTGTCTCGAAAATTCTTCAAAATATTGCTAATCATGTCGAGTTTAGCAAAGAACAACATATGCTATACTTTAACGATTTTGTTCGAGTAAATTTTGAAGCTGGAAGAAAGTTTGTTGTTCAAATTACAACAGATGCAGGTAATCAAATTTTTATTTCAAAATTATTCAAATACAAACATATTTTTCATTATAAAATTATTTTTGTGATTATGCTCGCAGAGACTGCTGAACCAGGTGATTTAAAATTATGCCATTTTATTTTTATTGATACTATCTAGAAGCTTGGTCTTGGTTATTATTTATTTTTCACCTTTTTAAATTTATTTATTTTTTTACATTAAAGGTGGTCCTCATTGTTTGTCCTTTGTAAGCGATGCAAATGTTGTTGCCCTACATCGGCTTCTTTGGACACACCAGGAAAAAATCGGTGATTATTTGTCATCCTCAAGAGATCATAAAGCTGTTGGGAGAAGACCATTTGATAAAATGGCTACTTTACTCGCATATTTAGGTCCTCCCGAACATAAACCTGTTGATTCACAGTAAGTAAAATAGAATTTAATTCAAATTATTAAAATAAACAATCAGATTTATATATTTCTCTTTAAATTTTTTTTAGTTATTATGATAGTCTTCTATTTTCTTCGTACACACGTTGGAGTTCAAGTAAGTTAAAAATTTAATTATCTTTATTAAAATTTCAATTGTAATAATATGATTACTAATGATTACCTATTTTTAAATAACAGTGGACATGAGTTCAACAAAATTTGAAGAAATTATGGCTAAGCATAATATGCATGAGAAGGACGAATTTAAATCTATTAAATCTTTAAATATATTTTATCAAGCTGGTAAATAATTCTTTTTTAATAAATGTAATATATATAGGTAGTATAGTATATAGGTATATTATTTTTTGTTTCTTTTAGGAACTTCAAAAAATGGAAACCCTGTGTTTTATTATATTGCTAGAAGATATAAAATAGCAGAAACAAATGGAGATTTACTCATATATCACGTCATTCTCACGCTTAAACCATTTTGCCACAAACCATTTGAATTAATTATAGATTTTACTCATACATGTTCTGACAATCGATTTAGAACTGAATATCTTCAAAAATGGTTTGTAGTTTTACCAGGCAAGTAAAATTTTCTCATTATCGTGTTATTTAAGTATTAAGTATTATTTATAAATCTGTTTTATAAAGTTTAATTTTTTTTTTTACATATTCCAGAAATAGCATATGAGAATCTTCATGCTGCTTATATTTATAACTGTAATTCATGGGTTCGAGAATATACTAAATATCATGATCGAGTTCTTGCTCCATTAAAGGTTTATTAATATATGAATTTTTTAATTAGTACACTTATTTATGTACATATTATGTAATTAATTTAAGTATTATTAAGATCATTTTTAATGATAATTATTTTGTTTTTTTTATTTAGGGAAATCGAAAAATTGTATTTTTAGACTCGGCTACAAGGCTATTAGATTTTATTGGTAAACTTGTATTCGTAATCGTATAAAAAATTCATAAAATTTTAATTTTAATTTTTAATTGTTTAGAACATGAGCAACAAAAACTTCCAGGAGCAACATTGAGCCTTGACGAAGATCTTAAAGTTTTTAACAATGCGCTTAAATTATCTCACAAGGATACAAAAGTAACAATCAAAGTAGGACCCAGTGCCATACAAATAACATCAGCCGAAAAAACAAAAGTTTTGTCACATTCTGTTTTATTAAATGACGTGTATTATGCATCTGAAATAGAGGAAGTTTGTTTGGTAGACGACAATCAATTCACTCTTACAATAGCTAATGAATCCGGACCTTTATCTTTCATTCACAACGATTGCGATTCCATAGTCCAGGCTGTGATACATATTCGAAACCGATGGGAATTATCTCAACCCGATTCTGTTACTGTTCACCAAAAAATTAGGCCTAAGGATGTTCCAGGAACACTGCTAAATATGGCACTTTTGAATCTTGGATCCTCTGACCCAAATCTCAGAACAGCAGCATACAATCAGTTATGTGCTTTGACAGCTTCATTCGACCTTAAAATAGAAGGCCAACTTCTTGAAACTTGGGGACTTTGTATACCTTCAAACAATACTTTATTTATTAAATGCGTATCAGAAAAATTGGCTCAAAATGAACCACGGTTAACGCTTGAATTTCTTGAGGAATGCATTCATGGATTTAGCGCTTCATCAATTGAATTAAAGCATTTGTGTCTTGAGTATATTACCCCGTGGTTGCCGAATCTTGTGAAATTTTGCAAACATTCAGACGATGCTAGAAGGCAAAAAGTAGCCATGATATTAGATAAGCTAATTACTTTAACAATTGAGGAAGTCGAAATGTATCCATCAATACAAGCAAAAATTTGGGGTTCACTTGGACAGGTCCCAGATTTGATTGATATGGTTTTAGATAGCTTTATTAAAAGGAGTGTAACTGGAGGGTTGGGTAAGTTTTTTTTCTACCTATCATTTCATTTTTATCTCGTGTTAATTTTGAGTGTTAAATTATGTAGGATCACCACAAGCTGAAATTATGGCAGACACAGCCGTTGCTTTAGCTTCAGCGAATGTACAATTAGTTGCAAGAAAGGTTATTGGAAGATTGTGTCGTGTAATGGAAAAAACATGTACGTCACCAGTCGCCACTCTTGAACAGCACCTAATGTGGGATGATATTGCTATTGTAAGTTTTTTTTGAAGCACACAGTATAAGGAATAATAGTCAACTTATTTTATTTGTTTTTAGTAAATAATCATGATATTTAAACCTACGATATTTAAGAGGATTTTAATGAATTTATTAATTTTTAGCTGGCACGCTACCTTTTAATGTTATCATTTAACAACTGTCTCGATGTTGCTCATCATCTCCCATACCTTGTCCATATAGTGTGTTTCCTTGTATGTACTGGGTCTGTTTCAATGCGAGCATCAACTCATGGTCTAGTCATTAACATTATACATTCATTGTGCACTTGTTCTTCACCGCAATTTTCAGGTAATAAAATAAATAAATAACTAGTAATAATTATGCCGATACTTCGGATTATTTTAGTATTTAGTTTATCCGATACTAACAAGTTATTTAAATATTTATGCATTTTAGAAGAAACACAGCGAGTTCTTCGAATGAGCTTAGACGAGTTTTCTCTTCCAAAATTTTATTTACTATTTGGAATTAGTAAAGTTAAAAGCGCAGCAGGTATGTAATATGTAGACTAAATTAATTTTTATTCTTAATCAAATTGATTATTTTGCTGAAAATGACTTAAACTTTTTTATTTGTAAAGTTACTGCATTCAGGAGTAGTTATAGACACGCTGGAGATAGATGGTTGGGGCATTTTTCTCCATTAGATCGTGAAAGGCTTGCACTTACATCGTTAGAAGTGATTGCTGATGCACTTTTGGAAATTGTTGAGGTGAGGAGCATTTACAATTTACCCTAGCCTAGTACTTTTGTGTACTATTTAAAAAAATTCTTTAATATACATTGTTCTTAAAGGCTTGCATGAAAGACTGTGAAAGTGATTGGCTGCATAGTTGGACACAACTTTCTAAAAGGTAATTGAGTTGAAATAACAAATGTGGAAGTTTATATACCTACCTAGTTGAAATGTACAGGATTAGGTTGTTAATTTATTAATTTTTGAAATTTAGCTTTGCATTTCGATACAACCCTGCTCTCCAACCACGAGCGTAAGACAATTTTCAACTTTAATTATTCAAATTTTCATACTTTTTTAAAATAATTTATAAAGGTTAATTGTATTCGGATGCATCAGTAAATCAATCTCGGATCAAGATATAAAACAACTTTTACGAATTTTAGTTAAAGCATTAGAAAGTTTCAACGATGTTGTACTAATTGAATCACTAGTTATGTGTTTAACAAGACTTTTACCTCTTCTGCGTCCTGTAAGTCCCTGTTTTATCTATTTATTCGAGTAGAAATATTGAATAATGCTCATTATGTAATCAACTAGGTAATTAACTTTTTACCTTTATTTATAATAGGAAAGTGCTATTCATAGGTAAGATATGATGTAACTCTTTAAATTTCATTTTTCTAAACCCACATCTAACAAAAATTTAAACTTAATTAGGTAATACAATAGTTATTCATAACTAAAACTATCACCTTGTTTTTTAGAATGATGTTTTGGATTGCTATCTCAGTTTTACAACTGGATGAAGTATCATTGTACGCTTCAGGATTAGCCCTTTTAGAGCAGAATCTACACACTTTGGATTCACAAGGAATTTTTGAACTGAAGAGCTTGGACCATATTATGATGTCCACACGAGAACCACTTGAATGGCATTTTAAACAATTAGATCATGCAGTTGGGCTTTCGTTTAAAAATGAATCATGCTGTAAATATTTAATTACTATTAATATTAACTATGATCAATATATTTTACTACCTATCTATAAACTAGTTATTTTAATCGAATAGATATTTATTCAATTTTTACCTTTTCCTAACATAGCGAGTTTCCATTTTGCTCTTGTTGGTCACATTATAAAAGGATTCAGGCATCCTACTCCAAGTAAGTATCAATTTAGTAATGAAGTGAAGTGAGATTGATCATATTATGTATAGGTATTGTAGAATAAAATTTATCTTTTGCCGCATCTTTTATTTTAATAAGTATAGGATAACTACTATAAGTTTCAATTAGGTAATTATTATTATTTGTTTAATTTAATTTAGCTACTGTCTCACGAACAACTCGTATTCTTTCAATGCTGTTGGGGATTGTAGCTAAACCTACCAAAAAAGATAAATTTGAAGTAACACGCGAAAGTGTTGCATATCTAGCTGGTAATTCTATCATTCTATTAACCGACTATCCTAAATTACTTATCTTTCAACTTTCAGCGAACAAAAACTTGACTTGAATTTTTATTAAAATTTTGTATTTATACAATAGCTCTTGTGTCAGTGTCCGAGGAGGTTCGAAGTCGTTGTCATGTACGACATCATATGTCACGTCTTCTTGATTCTTCTAATGAAAATATGACCTGGAGCCCAAAATCACCCACCAATCGAAGGCAAAAGTCTTGGGACTTACTTGATCAAACTGCATTAGCTGAAACAAAACGGATTAAAAGCATTAATAAACAAACTCCAGTACAACAAGTAAGGAAATTTATCAAAATTAAACGCTATAATTTTATTATACGAATTTTAAATCATTTTCTAAACACACAGATATATATTTGTAGAATAGAAATAGATTGATGATAGAACAATGAAATTAGACAAAATATCGTTTATTAAGAAGGTCAATACTTTTCTCGCATATATGTTCCTTTAGATATTTGGGCAGTTTCATTGTAATATTAGTCCCACACGTCACACACTTTCAAAATAATTCGGAAAATTAACATAAAAAGTTAAATATTATGTTTTATCAGTAGATGCTATCAAGAGAAATTTAGTAATTACTAGTATATACTTGTTTTTAAGTTTTTCAAAAAAAAATTTATTGCTACTGGCCTTTTTGGTGAGATTTTTTTCTAATTTCTTTGTGTAGATAGTACCCCACATTCCACAATAGTACATTAATCGTAAGTACATTCCTAATATTAGTACAATTATTAGCAAATAATAATAAAGTATGAAAAAATATGTGTCTTGGTATGAAATAAGAAACTTAACTTCAAAATATGGATATATTTTCAAAAAAAAAGATGAATTAATTTTCGTAAATGTAATACAATCCACCCGGAGATTGAAGATGTTTCTTTGATAGTATGATTCTACAGAGTAGGTATTTATGCAATTATAATATACCTTATTACCAAGTTTTCAGTACCTAATATTAGTATATACATACCTACTTATATATATGTGTAGATTTAGATGTATTTACTCTACATAAATAACTAGGTTTATTTAAATTAGTTCATCAGTGCAGTAGTTACATTAACGAAAGTAATAGTAACATGTCTTATTTTTAAGATTCATAAACCAAACCATATTCATATGAAACTTTCTACCTACAAGTGTATTTTTGCAGACATGTTATTTTCACCATTAAACTGTTGAGTCTTTTTTTAAAGATTTATTTTCTTTGTTAAACTTATTATTAACTCGAAACGAAGGTTCAAAGTGGATCAAAAAATTGGAGATCTTTGGATTTATCATGCCCGAGAGATTTCAGGTCTCATAGGTCGGCTTCGATGCCAGTCCGGAACGATGATCAAAAAGTGAGATGATTTTAAAAAACCGAACATCTCACTTCCTTTTCTCTTAAGATTTTTGAGATATTTGCATCTTTTTTGTCGTCATGATTGTGTTTAATATCTTATAGTTGATTATATATTTGGTCTATTGATAAATTCTAGTTATCTATCTGCACAATTTTTAATTATAATTTATTTTACGGTCTTGTCTTTACTTAACTACTACCTACATACTTATTATAATGCCTTTGTTCATACGCACATTAACTTTTTACGACCCTTTTAATAATCTAAATTTAATACCAAAAGCAGTACCTACCTACTCTATTAATTTAATTCCTGTTGAGATTGAGATAACTAAATTAAAATTTGCATTTCATTAAACTAATGAGATATTTTTAATTACGGCTATAATTCCTAAATTATATATATTTGTGCAAAAAGACAACGCATTGAATATATTAGCGCTTATATAATCTTTTCTTTGAAACCACTCTTATTTCTAACATTAAATATAACAATCAAATTAAAATACAGCAGATTTTGAATACTCATACGAAAATACATAGAATTATCTTGAATATCCTTAACCATATATTTTTGGTTTATTTCTTTCAAAACTAGGAAGTTTATTATAAGAATGTCATTCCAGTAGCCCAATAAATACTATTTTTTTTATTTTCTGATTTTCCTTTAAGATAATACTGTATATAATATTAGAGCCAGGCTTGTGCTCTTTTCAAGTCTCAGAGATAATTTTTTGTACCTAACACTAAGGACAATTTGAAGGTACTCGGACTCACTAACCTGTCTGCATTTAAAAATTCATTTTGTGCATTTTAAGTAATACTTACAAACAATTACTTAAAAAGTTTTTAACTATTCATATTAATACTACCTTGCCTTTGCAGCCAGCCCCCTTCACATCCTACTTTTAAACGCTTTCTTCGTAAACCCATAACCTAATAATTGGATTAACATACATTTTTCCTTATGTTTTAATTTATCACAGGAGGGAGATGATTGCAAAAGAGCTAGCGTCTCGAACGAAAATAACGTTCTTCTTGACCCGGAAATTGTTAATGATACTCAATCTCAAGCCCTTCTACTCACTGTTCTTGCTACTCTTGTCAAGTATACTACGGACGAGAATGAAATGAGAGTTCTTTATGATTACCTTGCTGAATCCTCAGTCGTATTTCCTAAAGTGTTTCCTGTAATGTAAGTAAAAAATAAAAAGTAATCTTATGTACATACATACTCGAATAAATCCATCTAGATACTCTGTATTTTATAGCAGGAATGTATATTAATTAATTATTTTTTGTTTATTTTAGCCATACTTTACTTGATGCGAAAATCACGAATGTTTTATCTCTATGTCATGACCAAAATATTTTAAATTCTGTCCAGACAATAATTCAAAATATGATCACTTTATCGGGTAAGTAGGTATATAATAATGCTTTCAATTAAAAATTAAATTAGATCAATATTGGTCTTGTCTTCGAACTTTATGATTCTGATTATGGCTCTGATTATTGATGCATAATACCATTCTAAATATTAGTCATTTAGTGTTATGACTAAACAAAAGGATCATGTTCTAAGTTCTAAGAGTTAAATTTGTATGGACGAAATTTTAAATTCTAGTATTTTATTGTTTAGTTGAAGATTCTTCACAACAACAGCCGCATTATTTACGTGAGTTTTTTTAGAATTTTCAAGTTTCTTTTAATTAAAATTTTAAATACCTAATTTCTATTTAATAAATTACTTTAGAATCGGTTGGTTTCGGTGGTCTATGGAGATTCGCTGGACCCTTTACAAAAGTAAATTTTTAGGCTAATGATCTTGAGTTTAGAGCAATAATTTTTTATGAATTTTTTATTTTCTAGTCGAATTGTACGGCTGAGAGTGCCGAACTTTTTGTCAATTGTTTGGAGGCCATGGTCGAAACCTGCCTACCTTCTGAAGAATTGGAAGGAGAATTAGAGGCGTATCCATCAATGCTTTCTGTTTCTTCGACAGTTAACTTATCCTCATCGCTCTCTTCGCTTACATCCCCCACTGAAAAAGGTAATTAATTTTTACTTGATTTGTATCTTGTGATATGATTTATACAATACCTAATCGTAAGATTAGTTGTGTTCAAAAGTATTTATTAATTTCTCAATTTCTTAATTTATATTTTTAAAATTTCATTCACATTTTGATAAACAAAATTTGTTTTTTAAAAGGATCGATTCAAACACAGTTTTGATATGAACTCAACAAAAGCCAGGAATGTTAGTTAAAGCATTAAAAATATGAATCATTCTTGGAGAACCAATAAACTTTTACATTTCTACTGAAAAATAATAGACTTGTAAGAAATAATTTGCCAAAATATAAAGTTGAAAAATTAAATATCTTTCAAAAAAAGTTATCCATTGGAGATTATTATTAATTTATACGTGTAGAAAGAATCTCAATCTAATCTAATCCCGCTATATTTTATCTGATTTACACACAATTTATACTCTTACTATTTATTTACCTACTTATATAATATTTATACTAGTTAGGTACTTATCTTTAGTTATGGTTTATCTAGTATTTATACTTGAAAATTAATGCTTGAAAATTAATGCTAATTATATTACATTACATACCTATATAAAAACACTTTATATGAAGATGATGATAATCCATTTAAAATTGGTAGGGTATAATATGTTAATGTTAGTGTACTAATATTTAACTTTTAACCCAATTTTTTGCCAATTGATTATTGTATTAAATTTATTTTTTTAATTTGTCAAAATTCCTGTATGTGTACAACTAAAATTAATCCTCAAGATTAAGTTTAAAAAATATATAAAGTGGTAAATTTACTTTTTTATTTGGTAGGCATAAAGAATATAAAAAATTAAAAATATAGAAGTAGGCAATCGCAAAGAAATGGATATTAATTATATACTACCTAATGATAAGTAGGTACTACTTTACATGTTATATTAAAACGAGAAATTTTGTGATCTACATTATATACTACTATTTATAAGCTCGACAGATAAAGAAATATAAGTGAAAAGTACCTTTATAATATACCTAATGCTAATTTTATGTACATTCTAGGTCTATTTAAAGGTCTAGAATCATTAAACATACCTAGTAAAAAAGTAATGGTCATTCAAAAAATAGATTTAAATATTTCTAGGCTAAACAATAAAAATCACAATTCATCACTCACACCAATTGAATAGGCAATCCACAAATTTCAAATTTTATTACAAAATGCCTATTTCCTTCCTTGTTTTCTAATGAATATAATTCTTTCATATAGTTAAAATGTAGGTATTTAATTTATACCATAGTATAGGTTATTTAAGTTGAATGAATATATTTTGTAAAAGTCTTCTACTTATAGTACCTATTGAAAGAAAACTTATTTATTATGCATAATTTATGAATTCTTGTCATTTTAGCTATATACATAGATATTAGGAATAAAAGTTGAAGGTGTAGTAATTAATACTATAAATAGCTAACAACTACAATCATCAACAATGCATGTATCTATTAATTAATTAATACTGATATATATTGTACACCCAAATGTAGACGTAGATCTAAGAATAAGAATAGAGGGTTGACAGGTGATGATGATACTCGATCTAAAAAATAATTATAAAGTACCCTGTCCCTGTACTATGATATTCTCATACTATCGTACATTACACAACTACAACTAACTACCTAATGTAAATACGAAATACATCATAAAAATACCTTCTTACATTACTATTTAATATTCAATAGTAATGTATATTATACTACTAAATGTTATCTTAATCGTAGAATAATTTATTCTCTAAGCATACACAAACAAACAATCAAATTTATTATTTAAAATTATGTACTTACTTATTATACCTAGTTATTTTACTATTTTATTAAAATAGAAAAAACATTCTGTTCCAACACGAAAAACCTAACAAATGATAAATAAACTAAAATTCTATAAAATGAATGAATGAAATCTAAAATTTTTGGAATTTTTATTTTTTTTGAAAAGACATACTTATTTACGACGAGTATTGGTTTGAAATTATTATTAGGTATATAGACTTACCTTTTATATTATATATACCTACCCTATATATACTAGGTATTTCTAATATAGGACTACTACATAATAATATGTAACGTACCTAGGTAGTGTACTATAAATAATGACTTATCCTTATAGTTAGTAAACAAGAAAAAAAAACAAAAAAGGTTTTGATTTTTAATCAGCATGATTTATTTGATCAGGCTTTTTTATCATTCAAAATTTAAAAACGAATTTGATTATATTTTGGCCATCTCATAATACATTTTAGAGTTAAAAGAAAAAAAAATGCTTTTTTTCTCATTATTAAACAGTATAATTTAGCAGTTGTTAGTTGTATACAGGGTGTCTGATAATATCAGTTGTTTTTATAATCAGGATTTTCATACACTCTGCATTACATACAGTACACAATATCATAATTATAATCATAATCATTTGTTTAGCTACAAATATATATAGATACATATAAGTTTTAAAATTTATAAAAAATTCTTAACAAACTTTTGCAACAATTATAAATTAATTAGATATTAGAAAGTTAGATTAGCAATTAATTTATATAGGTACTTACCTACATACTCAGAATTTGTAGAAATCAGAAAGAAATTTGTCTTTTTTAATATCTAGTCATTTAATTCAAACATTAAAAGTCTAATTTTGAAAAGAATTTGTAAAATCGAGGCTAATTAATTGAGATTTTGCATATATATATCTATAAGCGGTAGTGAATTAAATGAAGAGATATAGTACTACTATACTGCATATTAGGACAGTTTGAAATTACTAAATTGCTAATACAATTAATACATATAAGAATAATTACAGTATAAGTACGAGTAGTATTTACTAGCTCATAGTACGAGTCGTAATCACAAAAATTTGCCAATGAAAGATAAAATGTGAATTAGATATACAAACAACAACTTTAGAAAATAAAAAGTATTCTACATAGATACATATATGTATTTAATTATTTACAGATTAATACAATTTATAATATAGTACCTAGAAGTTAGATCGTCCTTTGCTTTGCTTTCCAATAAAATAGCGTTTGATTAATATGATCGAATATCTGTCTAGCCTATGTAAATATAACCTAGATTATAGGGTATTTTAAAACTTAAAAGCACTTATTTACATTTTTTTTTAAATAAATAATTAGGGTATTTAGTACGTACACATGGGCATGAGATTTATAATATGGAATCTATCTTACTTATGTAATGTATCACATTTATTTTCCAAAATTAACATTTAGTAGGTACGTATACCTAATCTTTAATAGTACCCTACCTATTGTATTAGTATAGTAAATATAGTACAAGTATTTATGAGTAAAGTTTGATTTAAAGAAAGTACCATATATTAGTAAGAGTACATACAATTATTTTTCAATTAAAATTACTAATATAAAACCACAAAAAAGTAAGCATTAAAATTGAAATTGGGATAACTTGTAAGTCGCAAGCAATAAATTTTAAATTAGTAAGCACTTCATAAATATTCTCCTAATCTATTCCTCCCTAATAAATAGTGCATAAAAGTAGGTATAACTTATACTATATTTACTACCTAAACCCTTACCTACTTGTAGTTAAGTAGGCATTAAAAATTTATAAAAAAAATATTCTTTTAACTTTCACCAACTTTCACCTTAAGAATGTACTAAATAATAAATGACACTATATATGAATACAAATTTATGAAATATTCTACAAAATGTATCTTTAACTGACTTTATAATAATAAATGGTAGGTAATTAGAATTGGGATTATCAAATTTAAAGAAATAATGCATATCATATCTATCTAGCTAAGATAATTGAATCACATCAATATCATAATTGTACATAATATTGTAATACATATATGTATGTAGTAACATACCTAGACCTAGCTAATAATGTCCTAAGTAAATCTAATCTAATAAATAGAAGTACATGTATAAGTATAATAGTAATTAGTACTTGTATTTTGTATAAATGAGTATCAGTACAGTGTTCATAGGATTACAGATAGTAATGTATTTCATTTTATTTCAAGCATCATATCATATTAGTACTTACGATTAGTACAAGTAGTACATATACTCGGGTGTGTATTGTACCTAAATTATGAAAAGTACCTACTTTATAGTCCCTTAATTATTCTCTAGTATTTAAGTATAACAATAAAGATAGCTTAACTTTAATAAGTAATTGTACAGTACTGTACTTATGAATTATGTAATACGCTTTTGTATCAGTAGTTTTTATGATCGGTTTACTTTATGATTTAATAGTACATGGAAAATATAGTATTTGACTACTTTCTCCTCTATCAGTACTTACTATAGTTTACTTTTACCTTATCTTTTTGTATAGTTACTTGTAATACATACCTAGTATAGTATCTAATACGACAATAGTAGGGTATGGTAGAGATATCAATATAGAACTAGTAGTCAGTAGTACCTAGACGTACAAGGTAGTCCGATAGTCCCTAGTAGGAGTATGTAGAAATATCTGTAGAAACAATTCAGATCTCGATAAGGGGGAATTCACATAATCAGTAATATTGGTAGTCTTAATATTAATAGTACAGAATAATCTAGGCGACCTTTTTTCCACATTTTTCGGATTTCGATTGGAGAGATTCAAGATCTATATTTTATCTGGTTGTTGACCATTTTATGAGACTTGATGTCAAAAAATGATTTATTATGAGAATTATTTATGAGTAGTTGTGGGGCTGAAGTCTCTGGGATTTTTCTTATTGTTCGCTGTTAGATAGACAAAACTTGGAGTCTCTTTATTTTTCTTATGGGATTCCCCATATGAATGGTATGAGAAATAGGATCAGATTGAAGGTTGATGGAAACGTCACTTGACCCACCACTGAAGAAGCCCCATTAAAGTCAGAAAGAACCGTTTGAATGCACCTAAAAACGTAAAGTTCAGTTATGCAACATTAGCTTTCATAATATTCTATCTGGATGAGTATCTTGGTCATATGATTACTTAGCATTAGTTAGTGTAGGTATAATTTTAAATATAGTGTGCTTACCTTTCGTAATCCTACGAAAGTAAAGAAAATCGATTAAAGAATATTTCATACAAATGATAAAAGAATACAATTGATGAGGCTTACTTGATAATCTAAATTAATAATCACACAAAAATGTGTTCTCCTACATAAAAGTGCACAAGTTTTGGGATGCTCGTATCCTACTGAATTAGCTGCATAATATCTGTAGAAAGTAATGAAATGGATAATATCAATATCTGCTATCTTTTTCTTTCTGGCTCAAGTTAGCTGTTGGTTACCTTCTAAATAGCTCTTTACTCCCCTCAGAATTATTCATAAAAGAGTAAGCAAGTTCATTGAGGGACGAAGCTATGATGGAACAATTTTAAAATTCAGATTTATTTCGATTACATTAATTAATAAATGATAAAAAAGATTGTACCTGTGACATTGGGCAGGTGATAATAACTTGTTAAATTATATAGAACTCTCCAATCACTACGATTTCTTTCATTTGCCTAAGAAAATATGATAAAAATTGAGTCTCTTTTCAAAGACTAGGTAATAAAAATATAGGGTATATTATGCAAATTATGCAATTATTATAATTACCTCAGTCAGGTTCAGGTAATACCTACATAAATAAATAATATTAAATTTAAATTAGGTATGTAATTTAAATATTATTGTATAAAAGTGCAAATAAGGATACGTACTGTGAGTAGTCAAAAATTTGACCCGATGAAGTGTTGAAACGGTACAGTCTCAACCCGGGATTGTTTGGGCCTACGTCGATAACGTCTGACCTCCGAGGGGAGACTGAAGGGGCCAGGAAAATGTACGAAATTGGAGTTCTATCTAAAAATTTACCCTCGTCTATCCAAAAACAATCAAATTATGAAGCTTAAATAGGTACAAATCTAATTGAGTTTATTGTCAAAGCTTACCAAATTTCTTATAAATAACTCGAAATGAGTCTGAATGAAAGTGTCCAAAAAATTGTCCGACAATGACATCATAATACTCTCGAACCAATTTCAAGTATCTGTAATTTAATAAAAAAAAAGACATAAAGAAAAGATACACTTTCTCTGATCTCTAATGATGAATTGGTTGTACCTACTGATTAATTTAACAAATATAAAAGTCAAAAACTTTTGTCTCATTTTGACCTGTCATATTAATCAAAAAGCGAATCTTCGAATACATCCTTCTTAATATATTTATAAAGTAGGGTACTTACTATTAATTAGAAATAAAAATAAACTTACCTTTTGTTAAAATCCTCTTGGTAAACATGGTATCCCATCCGAGAACTCATGTACCTATCCATCTTGCCTGTAAAGTAAATTATTCAGATAAAGATCCATAATAAAAATATGAAAATATCTCCATTAGCATTAAATATTAGTAGTATTTAATGAAGAATTGATACGAAACACCTAACCGATTGATTTTTCAATTCAAGATTTAATTTAAGGATATACTCTACTAGCCATGTAATTCAGATAATTTCATAATATTAATTGTACCAGGTGCTATGTGTCCCACAATGTAGACGGTATGAGATCGACGTCTGGCCTTGGCTAGCATGCTTTCGAGCCACCTGAACTGGTCGGCAGGGTCCTGTTCAATTGGGCCCAGTCCACGGTTTCTCTTGAACCAGAGGCTTGTATTAAGGATCAGAAGTGACAACCTTTGGTTTCGTCTCTCAATAGTATAGTAACCGCCTAAAAAAATTCAGAAAATACTTAAATACTCGTAGATGTGAACAAGAACAAACAGGTTCTTTAAATTTTAATAAATTTTAATACGGAGTAAAATGGTTATATGAATATGATACGAGTAATCTCACCCACCCACGTATCTAAACTTTAAAATAATAATCCTTTATGTGAACCCTTTGGTTTATAGGGTTCACATTATTTTATAGGATGTGATTGTACAGATGATTGCTTAGTTAAAGTTCTTAGCATGCATACCAACTAGTAGTATTAGCTAGGGTATAAAATAAGGTAGCGTATTTTTGCGATTGATTTTTATCATGGTAATTTAGTGGGCTATCTCATATCTCTAACAATCAAAACAAAACAAAACAAAAAATTAGTTTGTACTTTCATTCACTTATATCTGTACTTTCATTGCATATATATAAAGTATATATCTGTATTATCATTATGTATCATGCTACACGTTAAATTCTAATACATACTCTCATATACTACATACTATAACATACTACATAGTATGAAGTAGGTATGTACACGTATCATGTAGTCAAATTATGGTATTTTATATAGACAAAAAATATAAATAACATATAGTAGGGTAACACTTCATTGTGAAATACAAACTACTGACAAATGCACACATGAACTTTTGATGTCTGTCCAAAGTCCAAAGTCAAGTAGTTGTTGGATTGGTGAATTTGACTCTTTTCTCTATTCTGTATTGTTGTGTTGTTTTGAATTGAATGAAAATGCCGAATGAATAGAAAATTTTGAGCAAATTTCTCTCCCTCTTTTTGTGGTGTAAATTGTAATTAGACTTTGCATAAAGGGAAGATAAAAACTTGTCCAATTTACACAAAGTGAACAATATTTGTTCACTTTTTTTGGCCTTTTACATACCTACTGTAGTATATGTAGAGGGGTATTTATGTCTTGAAAAGCAATTGAAGAGTTAATAATTAATCAGCAGGATTCTATAAGGTATACAAATTATCCGTAAAACTCGTCTGGATTCTAAAAAAGGAGATAAAACTTTCACCATGCAATTCAAGTATGTATCATACCATACATATCCAGGTATCAAAATCTATTAAATCCCTTGCGGGTCACACAAAACAAAGTTTTCAGGTAAATAAACACAATTTTGTGGGCAATACTTCGATTGCCTTATATAACACATACATGTATACATAAGAGTCACAGCACATAGGTTGTAGAGTACATAGGTAGAGTACATAGGTACTCTACCTAAGTATAAGTAATAAAATAAATTCTAGTAGGTACATATGGGTAGTGGTTGTATAATACCTAAATGATTCGGGAAAGTGTCGTGACTTTAGACTTTAGATTTTAAGCTAAGCGGAAGTATTGAGAAAATGTTTATTTTACTATTTTTACTATGTCCTGCCATTGCATTGTAGTGCCCATGTTTAAGTACCTTACGTATGATGTTAAGCAGGAGAAAGCTAAAGGACGTTTAACCATGCGATTGAATAAAATGTATTCCTGCATTTCCCTACATTTATCTGTAGAGAAAGTTGCAAGTATTTTTGAACTGTTGTATACTTCTACTATAGTATTTTAAAATATTATGTTTGAGTTTTAACTATTAACTAACAATAAGCTAAGAGCTCTGAATTTTAAGAAAATGTTTACGAAATAGACCTACCTTTATAAAAATCCTCAAGAGACTCTGGTGGGATCCAAGAGGACCACATTTGTCCGTATTTTTTGAGTCTTTCGTGGAATCCATCGTGACCAGGGGACATACTCTGATAAATATATTTAAATTTAAATATTTTAGACAGTTTGTTCATTAGTACTTACGATTAGCATTAGTGCAACTCATTTTAAAAAAATAACTTACGTATCTGGGCCACCAGTCCATGATGCCCAATACGGGGTAGATAGCAGCTCCGGTGAACTCTTGTCGAAACAGGGAGGTCACATTGTGCATAATGTGGAAGAGTGTCGAATGACTGAAATGTTCGTCACTTCCATGAGTGGCATGGGACACCGAGTCTCTATAATAATCCCAAGAAATAAGACAAATTTGAAAAATACATACTAGGCACCTACTTATTTAAGAAGGAAAACGAAAACGGGGTTTTCTGAAAAAGTATATAAATGTGTAAATGTGTAAAGTGTTGATAATTGTCCATCTGATCGGAATTCAATAGGTTTTTTATATATTTATGAGATTATATTTTACCACAAATGTTAAGCTCTCTCAAAATGGCTCTCTTAACTTAAGGCTTAGGTACAGTATAAGTACAAAAGGGGGATAAAATTAAAAGAACTTTGCTGCTGGTGCTTAAGAGTGCGTAAAATATATTCTGGAGAAAAAAAATCCAGCGAAAAACTTAAAGTATCAATACACTCTCTCTCTCTGGTATTCTGGAAGATATACTATGTACGAGACTATTGATATTTTATAGTAATTTACCCTGTCCATAAAATGAACTCGAGGCCATTCCAATGGTCACCTAAAGATATTTAAAAGGATTTAACTCAGGCTTACAAATATAATGTCAAATTAAATACTCACCAGTAACTCGTTTCATGGCCTTTATGGCCGATTTAACGAGGGAAAAGGGCGAATCGCAGGAATAATCACCAAAATGACCTGTCCTGTATGCACCACCGCCATTCTTACCCCAACACACTGATTTAATGCAAAAAATTTTAAAAAATTTTTTAAAAAATTTAGAAATTAAAAACCATGTCTATCTTTATCTTTAGGAATATCTAGTTATCTAGTATTCTTAATATTTAGCATTAGTAGTAGAAGTTACTGGAGATAGTAAGAATTTTATGTGCATATCATAATATGTGCTTTTTTCTCATGCACTGAACATATGGATTATTTTATGCAAAATGAATTTGAGGCTCAGCCGTTCGTTCAAATGAACCATCCATCCTTCTTCTGTTTCATTTGGTGGTTTTGCGAGACTCATCAATCAACTAAATGAGCCATTTTATACGCTGAAAATGAGATCCTTCCCTTCCCTATTCCCCTAACCTAACCTCAAGTCATTACTTATGCAAGAACCAGCGAGGGAAGGATCCATTTTTTACATACTTTACATACTTTACATACCTAACCTACATAGTAGGTAGGGTACTCATGGTATATCTACCAGTTTAAAATATGAAATTGTAGTTTAATTAATTTTCACTGCTTTTCATTTTTTAGGTATTTTTTACAAGAACTATCGAGTCTAGTACTCAATAATTTCTTTAGATTTTTTGAAATAAATTATTCATTGCCTATCATTAGAGTCTAAAATTATGATATACCCTATAGGTATTCATACTTATAGGGCATTTTGAGAGATACAACACAAAAAAACTTACGTCTATCTCTACTTCCTCCGGAAGAATAGTTCAAGTCCAAGTGAAGGTCTGTGATTTGCCAAAAGTAGCCTGAAATGAACAAGAAACATTAGAATTATTTTTATTTCTTAAGCAGATAATATGTAATGTATATGGAATGAATGGTGGTACTTTTAAAACAAGCGGGAATGGCTAAATGTAAAATAAATACTTAAATATGTCACGAATGAAGAGCACGGAATGTCATCAAATAAAAGAGACAATCTAATCAAAGAAAAGTGGAAATTGAAGGTCTTTAAAAAGCTCTAGATAAGATTTCTCAACTCTATAGAACTCTAATAATTGACTAGGTACTTGTCATTTGATTGCATTTGAAGTACCTACTATTGAAGTGAAGCCTTTTAATGGTTCTTTTAGACTTTCAAATTAGGATTTTATTGCAAATGCGATTGTGAATTCTAAAATTAGGATTCTCAACTCAAAATTAGAGACTTTGGAAATAATAATCAAATTTTGAGTACCTAAATTCTATATACCTTTATCTACAAAGCTGTGTGGTAGTGGTGCTTCAAACTTTTACTTTCCTCGTATTTATTAAAAATTACATAGGGTAGGGTACATTAATAAAGTATTATGCAATGTACTTGTACATATTCGCATAATAGTTAGGTACTGTGACTGTGACTATTAGTTATATCTGTATTACAATAACCTCTGCTTTGGTCGGTTTTTTGCTGATAAAGAACTTGTTGACAGGTCGGAGTAATGACTTTTTCAACAATTTTTGACAAATTTTAGTGCTCGTGTAATATATGCTATCTCAAATGTGAACATACATCAAATAAAATATACCTATAATACACGATACATAAATAATATATACCTAACCTACTCCGTATATAATTTCATTTCGAAATGTAGAATATCTTTTTTACACAGATTAGAATATGCTGAGTCTCGTGATAATTTCTCTTTTACGATTGCAAAAACAAAACAATCCAACTAGTACTGTAACTGTATTGTATGTAATTACATTTAGAATCCATTCAACAGTCAGTCTAAGTACTCATCAGTTGGTGCTGGAGAAAAAAAGTGCCCATTAGCGCCAAAGTATTATGTCCAACAATATTCATTAGTTCATTGTTAGTGTTGGTCCTATCAGGATTTCATCGTTTCAAACTACAATTCACAATTTACAATATCTACTTACATAAAGCAGATCCTTCGATTTTAATGATACGAGTATATAAATGAAATCTCAAATGTATCACGGTCTTTTTATCTAAATATAATATCATCAAATTCCTGAAATTGAGAGAGCTTTTCATCTTTGTAAAAAAAATCTCTATAATTCTCTAAATTTCTAAAAAAAAAGTCAAAAAAGAAAGAAAAAATAACTGACTAAATCGGATTAATGTTAATAATAATACAAATATATGTGTATTGTTATATTTCCTTGTACTACTTCGAAATCGATCCAAAACTAGCGATTTAGCTCACAATTAAATTTAAAATTTTAGTGTACCTTTTTTATTCAAAATCTGATCTAATAATCTTTTACTTCTACGAGTACCATCATTATCAGAATAGGATGTAACTAAAAACTTGTTTAAATGTACTAATTTGTATATGAATACTTGAAATATGAGCAATTCCCTTATTGAGTTTCACATACAGGTGAATATTTTTGAACTTTTCAAATTTTCCAATTAAAAGTTTACAAAAACTTTTGGAGTTTTTGTAAACTCCAAATATCGTACTTACTTTGTATTACATATAGGTATAAGTACTTACATATTATGACTAATTTGCTAATTAAAAAAGATAAACCTCTTGTATGATATTTGTACATACATACTGATATTAGTATTGTCAGGAAGATAATTTTATTTCAAAGAAAGTACTTTTGATAATTTTAGTTCTTTTTAAAATGTCAGTTATTCGTAAAACTATTAGGTGCTTGTAGTATTACAATTGTATGGTTCTCACTTATTTCTAATTCACTGGCTGGTTTTTCGGTTCCACTTCATTTGTCTGAGAAGGGGGCGAGAATATATTGGGACATTTATATTACCACCACCACGAATACCACCATCCTAGGAATTCTCAATTCTTCTACCTTTATACTACTCAATACAATATTCTGAGTCTACAGTCTACAGAAATGTCGTAAACCCTTGCACTTGAAAGCCATAACACTTATACGTCTGCATAGATCACCAGCACCAGAGCATAGTGATCCTGAATCCTGAGTCGAGAAAAGGTGCAGGAAAAAACACAAGAAATTGAGTAAATCTATCGATATTTTACAATATACCTACAATATAAAATACAATAGGGTAG
Organism: Nanhermannia cf. coronata Gr-Ori-00579; assembly: GCA_034699045.1. Lineage (NCBI taxonomy): Eukaryota > Metazoa > Arthropoda > Arachnida > Sarcoptiformes > Nanhermanniidae > Nanhermannia > Nanhermannia cf. coronata Gr-Ori-00579. The sequence continues at coordinate 35,045 of JAQIXA010000484.1, forward strand.
GTACATATAATATTGTACATTTACTAGTAGGTATTACAATATTGACTTTTTGTATTTCTCAAGATATCTGAATATGCAAATGATACTCGTATACCCTGCTGTGGTGACGAAAATATCAAAAAATTGAAACTCGAATATCTATATTGGTAGACTTTATCGAATCAAGTGAGTCTATGTTTAGTACTTACCTATCTAACTAGGTTGGTATTTGGTATCGACTTTTCTTTCTTTTCTTTTTACTTTTTATGCATAAGTGGATGGGGTTGGTTTTGAGTCGGGTTAATTGCAATCATTTTTATGAGTCTTCAGAGACTCGTTCCTAATATGAAACAATCTGATTCTTTCCAGAAATTCACAATTTTCAAGCCTTATACATACCTACCATACTATCTTAATATGACTATAGTATTGGTAGCACTAGTAAGTACCTATCTATGTAGTATAGGCACTAATACTTGAAGATATTATACACCTTTTTTATGTTTCTGAATGCAAAATTTTTAAGGATGCTTTTACTCTAAAGCCCCCTTCCTCATTTCATTTCCTTTCATTATTTGCCAAACGTTGAAAATATTCTCAACTTTGTCATAAGGGATTACTCTGACTTAACTACCTAGGTATGTGAATACCACAGTATTCTAAACATTAATAAAATGTAGCAGTTGTAGGTGCTTGTATGGTGTAAAATCTCGAATAACTTGTAACTTCTTAACAGTGAATCTAATTCAGTTTTTTTTCTCTCCTTTTTTCGAATGCAATATGATGCAATTCAATAGCACAGTATCTGTCACAAGACAAGACAGAGATATTGAGTATGATCGTAAAATTTTATGTCGAGGCTACCAAGTAATAGTTGGAGGGAAAAAAATCGCATACTTGTTCTTCTACTACTAGACAAAATATCTAGTGCTGTACAAGTAGATACAATAGAATTTACAATAGTTCACAAAAGTTCAAACTGATACTGGTAGTACCTATAGTATCTGGGTGACAGAAATATACTCCAGTCCCAGTCAGTCTGTATCTTTTTATATTAAATTTGAGATGCAGAATGCAATTTTATATGATTCAATTCTGGTGGTGATGGTCCCATAGTAGAAAAGAAGCAGATGCTTTTGCTATTCATAAAGATCCATAAACTATAAGTTATAAGTAGTGGATATTCCTGGGCGGGTATTTTTGAGGAATCATGAAATTCTTCTCTTGGGGCAAGGACCAACTCCTTGTGCCATAAAATATGAATTTTTATATTTTTGTAGTAAAAGAAATATACCTATCAGTAGCTAGTAAGAGTACCTATCTATATAAAATAAGTGGTACATACATATCAGTAGTAAGTACATATAAGTAGATAGAAAGATTTTTTAATTCCCCCTCTTACGAGTTTCTCAAATTCAACATAAAGGAATAACTTTCTTAGCGGCTGTCAGCAACTTTGTCATAATAATAATACTACAGAATACCTTACCTACTACTTATACTACGAGTAGTTCTAGTATTATATTATGGAGACAATCCAAATTTAAATAAATGTTCTGCAAGTGTAACCAAGAAAGCAGAAACTTTCTCAAAATCATATTCTAATAACTTTATATTTATACCCGCACTAATATCAGTAATCTGTACATTAGAAGAGACACATTATCCTATTTCAGTAAAGTGCCTAGTGATTTTGAATAGGGTAAAATTTGTACCTAATTTTGTGGTTCTAATAATGTTTACATCAAATTAGATAGTGTATTTCAATCAAGAGATAAAAATAAAATGTTTAGAGCCTCTGAACTAATCAAGAGGTCATCAAGAAGGTAGTCAGTAGGTAGCATATGAGAGAGTATTATACATATTATAATAGATATTGTAACAGTTCATTCTAGTGGTAGGCAAAAGGAAAGTTAGAAACTTCCAAAACAAAGACAAAATTCAAAATAGGCTAATGGGTAACAGAAAACAAAGGGGTTTTTGAGAAACAAGGGGCAGATCAAGTCTTGCAATTCCCTCACAATCTCACAATCCTTTCAGATGATTCAAAAAGAGCTTTCTCTCTCTGGGTCTAGTTATTTTTTTCCTCGACACTCACTTTCCCCCTTTGCTTTTGCTTTCATTTGAGACTTAATTCTCCAGCTCTGCTCTGCTTAATTATCTCCTTTCTCAACCTTAGCCTACGCATCATAATATCATAAATATCATGAATATCATAAATTCCTGCACCAACTTTTCGTCTTCATCATCATCTTTTATTCTTTAGTCCTTGAATCAACCCCTTACCTTTCTTTATTCTTTACACTATACACTATGCTTTCTATTACCTTGCCTTGCAAGTAACCATACTTCAACTCAGAAAAATTGTATTTTACACAAATACTAATTTATATACCTACTAGTTGTATATACTCGTATTCTGTATATTAATAGGATATTTCTCGAATGTATTTGACCAAAATATCTACCTAATAGTTTAACGCTAACAATTTATTCAATTACTGATAGTTACGATATTTTCAAGATATTTAGATTTGGTTTAAAATTGATCCTGCTTTTCTAGAGTAGGTACTACAATAGAAGAATAGTACGGAGTAGTAGTAGAATCTACATACATTACAGCTAGCTAACAGTATGGTATAATAAAATAAAGTCCAAAATCTGAGTTTTTTTACCCAAGATTCTAAATAATATACCTAGATACTGCCAAAAATTGTGATTTATGTTGATGAGTTTTCAAGATATGTAAATGAATTAAGTAGGGTATTTATATTATGTAATAGCTCAACTCAAGTCGAAAATAGAACAAAATATAAGAAATAATGTCATAAACTGCTGCTGGAGTTAAGTAGGTAGTATCTATATATAGAAATTTTTTGAAAGAAAAAATAAAGAATTAGAATGAGGATATTCTTGCTCGTTATTTATACATATAGGCTTATAATTGTATCAAAAGAAATAAATCTGTTTCATCATTACGAAGCCCGCACTGTCGGAATACAAGATAATTTATATAAAATTAATACACAGTAGTTCTTATTTTATCACAAATCCAAAATAGGTATTTGAAGTTTTTTCCATTCTGGTGATTTTTAAAACTTTTTACAGACAGACTTGACGGGCACTAGAGCCCTTTTTTACTCATTTTTAATGAGTGCGGGCTAATAAGGATATGATTTTGAAAAGCACCTTAAGTATGCACCTTTATTTATCATCCCCATATTTTCATTACTACTTATCTTTCGGCTCCCACCATCACCACCACGGTTCCCCCATAATTAATCATCATGATTCAGCCAGGATTAGCAAAAAGTAAAACAAAAGAAAACTACTAATGAATAATAATACTGTACGCGTAGGTACGAGACTAGGAGCAATTCTGAGGGATAAATGAAATGATGAGCTGGATATGTTTATTTACTACTATCTGTACTTAATACTCATCTGTTCCCTTATGTGCATATATTTTTTAAGGTTCATGTACTTGTAAGTACCTAATGTATAAGCATATACATAGGTACTTGGTATTATGACTATAATACACTAAGTTGTATAACCCTATTAATATAAAAAAATAAAGGATCAGATGAAAATTGAAAAGGAAGCTTTATTGGATTTGCTCTTTTGTGCCATTTTTTTGGGAGATATTTTTATAGTAATATTTATCTCTGTATGATGTACAATCGGGTTGAAGTGAGGGTGGGGAATAAGTCAGAGTTATTTATCGCCTCTGAAGAAACTTTGAATCTGAACCTACGTTTTTTTTCTATTTTTTGAGATTTTGAGATCATGATGTGATTTTCTCATGTTTTGCCAGCTCCAAAGACCCAGAGAGAGAACAAATCTTGAGTTAAAATGAAAGAAATATGGCTCCATTCTAGGCTACTTATACTGCATATGAACTCCACGTATTTTTCGTTTCTTTTTTGGTTTTTTTTTTAAAAAAAGCAAAAGCAAAGCAATAGCTTCAGGCAGATCATCCACTCTTTCTCCTTTTCAAGTTTTGAAAAATTGTTTCTACTACTCGACTCACAAAACTATCAGAAATACTGATACATTGAATTATACTCCGTAGTATTTATAATATACATATACAGACTAGGATTTTACTACTAATAGCATAGTAGTAGTTTTCGAATGAACTAGCCCAGATTACGGATATACTATTGTGATTTTGATCCTGTAATACATCTATCTTGTAGTATCTATATCCTTTACATGAGAGAAAGCGAAATCATATGGAAAGTAGCTCATTTTTAAATTTGTATTTTTGCATGCGACTCATCTCCTTAGGGTTTTTTTTTAGCTCGCTTCAGTGCTGACCATTAATTCATTTTTTGAATCAATTTATCAGTTGAACTTTTGCAAAAATAGCTGTTTTTTCAATATACACATAAGCTAACTATATCTACAAAAAGTTGTGCACTTTAATACTGGTATTTAAAGAAACTTTAAATAAGATCAAAACATGAAGTAAGAATTCAAATTTGGAGAATTTTCTCTGACAAAAATGCCAAAATTAGATGCTAAAGATTCAATTCTGGTACTTTAGATACTTTGCCTTAAAAGTGAATTGTATCTGCTCAAAATGTCGATAATTTGTAAGCTTTATTAATTAGAGTTCTTATAGTTAGCTTAATTTGAATTTCCAAGATCCAAGTACCTACCTACTGTATAGATATCAGTAGTAGTAGGTACTTAATTTCGAGCTCTTAGGTATTTCCTCAGAATCATGTCAGATTTTTCCTTCAATTTTTCTATTTCTTTCTTTTCTTGCAACATTTATCTATTGTACATATCTGTTAGTATCTCAGTTGTCTTGAATTTACTACTCGACTCGACTAATATCCTTATATGTATGAGTATACATACAGTATATAAAGTGAGGGGAAGAGATTTTTTTTGAGGATCGTGTCTTCGAGAGCGATGTAAAGCTCAATTTGAAAGATATGCAAGTTCTCCAGAGAGAAAGAGAATGAAATAGAAAGAAAAGGAAGACAAAAGAATCTCGCAGATTTCCGCAATAAATATAAATGCAGAGCTCCTTTAGAGCACACTTTGAGAGAGAAATTGTGAGTTTAAGATCTCTTTCTTTCTTTCTATTTTAAAACCATTCTTTTCTTTCTATCCTTAGGTACTATACATTAGTAAGTAGGTACTGAACTGATAGAAGCTCTTTCTTTTTGGAAGCTAATCGTGAATCGATATGGATATCTATATAATATGTTGGTACCCTACTGATACTTGTATAGAAATATTTCGTGATAAACGGACATTCTGCCCTATCCTGATTGTCACTGTGTCTGTGTCATCCAAATACTCAATTCAAATGATGCTATTATTTCATAACATGTTTTTGTTTTTCGAAAATGAAACTAACCTGCCTTCTGAGATTTACAAAAAATAAAAGAAATCAAAACCGTTCGTATATAAAATAATCTATTTATATCTACAATATTTATAAGATTATTTAAATAAATAATTTCCAATACATAGGTAATGGTTTTGATTTAAAAAAGTAGAAATCCAAATTGAAACTTGTATCTTGTGTTTTGTATCTTGACCTTGACTATATATAACTAGGTATACGAGTATATTGTTGACCGAATTCCATACCCTAAAACACAGTATTCAATAATTTGTTGTAGTACATATAAGTAGTATTAAATACATACAGGTATTTAATAGTATAAGGTACTTACTTAAATAGGTAGATCTAAATTTAGATTAAAATCAGTAAAAGGCATATTTATTAGGTACTACATGTTTGGTATTTGAAATGGTAGTAATCGCTGGAAACATACAATTTTGTGCATACTATTATGTACTACTTATTTGAGCTAAATAGATCGCTGGTTTACTTGACTTTGACTTTTCCATTTGAACTCTATTTAAGATAAACTCGCGTGTCGTTCGCTTTTTGTTTTGTGACCCTTACCCATGGTACTACAGAATAGCAGTGAGATTTTATATAATTTTATGTACCTTCCTATAATAGCTATGCACCCTACTACCAAAAAGAGTATTTATACGGTATAAGACTAGTCTTTAATAGTATTTAGTAAGTTGTATATTGATGGGCTATAAAGGCCATTAGAAGAGCGAATATATTACATTCAAATGGCTCTGTTCAATTTAGTTAATTATTTCTTCTCCCTACTTTCTAATCCATAATCTGCCTATCTACGGTACTGTACATACATTTATACCTACCAACAAATAAATATGTATGTATTTGTATTTTGTATAAATATACTACTACAATATAATAATACTGATCAGTACCAATACTATCTAGAAGTAATACTGATGTTTGTATTAAACATATCAGTACCAGCCTATCGAACTTTTAAATACATACATATATTTAGGTACAGTTTTAGGGTATTGATACATACATTAGTGCCCTACCAATATTTGCATTTGGCACACGCAACCAATGTTCTTTTTTCTTACTCTGTTTACACTATATTCTTTTACTCGTATATGTACATACTTACTTTTATGTAATAATATTACTAGTACTAGTACTAGTAGTACATTATGTAGGTACTAATACATATATTTGCTTTAGCAAGAGATGTACCTATATAATTATAAACTAATTTCAACCAAAATAGAATGTAAGGTTAGTTAATAGAAATATGCCTAACCCGAATTTTCAAATCGACACAAAAAGCACAAAATTGACTTAAATTTGCAATTTATCACACTATGGTCGAGTCGTGTCGTCCAGAAAATTATTATTTTATGTGGCGGTAAAATTGCAATCTTCCATAGGTATAATAGCAAGTAAGTAAGGTACATTTTTGGGCTACATTTTAATTAAATTGCTTTCGGAATGTCTAATTACTATTAATAATGGTGTTCATCGCTATCTTTCAGATAGCAATATATAATTTCATAAAATTGGCAAGTTTTTGGTTTAAAAGTATATACTCTCGACATTCTATAAACTCGACATTCTATAAACTTATATTTTTACCTAGGAATATATATAAAGTTATTAGAGGAAATTAATGAAATTTCAATTTCAATTACAATTTTAATCATAATTTTTAATTGTAAAAACAGATTACTTTATCTGAAATTGCAAAATTGTATCAAAGATCAAAATTTCATATTTTTGCAAACAAGAACCATTATGTTAATATTACAGTATAGGTAAATACTTTCTTTTGTATTAGTCAAATTTTTATAAAATTTTTATAAAAATTTCTCATCGCTACTTCTCACAACTGTGTTTCTAACTTGTAAGGACAGTGACAGTGGATATTTTGCTCATTTCAATCACATTACAAGATTTCTAGA
>JAQIXA010000485.1:0-42250 GCA_034699045.1 Nanhermannia cf. coronata Gr-Ori-00579
ATTCTAAATTTTTTTTTACATTTCTTGACTTGAGTTAGACATTGTCATATCACATGCATATCTAATGCCTATTGCATGTCTTGTATATCTCACCTCCAAAATTAAATGTCAGAGACTTGAATCACTTTTTTGGACTTTTTTCAATTCACATTTTTTCAAGGATTTGAATGAATTTACAATTCGAGATTTTTTTAGATTAGAATGAAGGTCTTTTGTCATTTAAATGAGGTTTTTTGTCTCAAGTTTTTGACTTGTAGATTCGTAATCGTGCTTCTATTTAACAATCTGCTAAAACTTTTGCCCATAAGTTAGAATTTTCAAGTCTAATTATTACAATCTGAAATTCTTGAAATTTTGGTAGCTTTTTTAGTACCCTACTGACTGATATATAATTCTTGAGGATTTGGAGGAAAAGTATGAAAACTCGAATCAAATTCAAAAATTTTATGAATTTTTATCTATATTCTCATTTATTGAAGTATTTTTGAAAAATTTAGCTTAGAAATATGTAAATTCAAGCTTATAAAATGTAATTTTTATTATAAATAAGGTTTTGAAACTGACCATTTAGGATTCAATTAATTAGCACATTGTCCAAGGACTAATTGACTGATGATTGGATCCTATAGGACACACCCTTATGTTCATAAAAGTCTGAATTTTTGAATTTTTTCAAAAACTTTTGTTTTATTTATTCTCTACTTTACTAATACTAGTGAAGCTACATTTAAAACGATAAAACCCAGAGTTAAATTAAGCCCTCGAAACTTTCGGTTTCGGTCGGATCCGGCTGACTGAATTTCCCAAAGGGGATAAATACAAACTAAACTACAGTATAGAATAGTAACTAGTTCTGGATCTGGAAATAAAATATGAAATTTACTAGTAATAGTAGTAGTAGTATTAGGTAGCGGAAAGACATTAACGAGCTGAGTTTTCGAGTTTCATTTCATTTTCATTTGGGGCTCACAAAGTGTATTTGAATTTACTTTTAGAAATTGGAAATTTCAAATTCAAAGGGGAGATTTCTACAAAAGTTTGATTGTAAAATTTTATACTAACAACCCAAGTATCTACATGTATGTATATAGTACATTGTGGAAATTCTGGATTCAAAAAGGGGATTGAGAACTATAGGATTCATTTTTTGGTTCGTGACAAAAATTCCATTTGTACCCTATATATAAAAACATAAAATTTGTAAATAATTTTTAGGTAGGTAGTAGCCTTTTGTTCTTTATCTGATGCTATTTACTTATGAAGGTAGCAATTTTTATTTGGATATCCAAATTTGTGTTTCAAGTTCTTAATTTTATTCTGAAATTTGAACCTTAAGAATAAGTAATCCAAGTGTAGGAGTATTTTTAAATTTCCAAAATTTCCAAAATTTTGACAAGTTAAAAGAAATTTTGAAAATGTACAAAATATTACTCAAATCTCTCTGATCTGATCCCATTTTTTATTAACAAATAATTTTAAAACTACAAAAAAAATTTCCGATCAAACTTTCATTCAAAAACAGGAGAAATTTTTAACCATTTTTTGTAAAAATGGAAATAAATTCATTCAAAATTATACCAAGATTCGTTATTTATAAAACCTGAAATGTTAGAACCTGAAATCATTCTCATATTCGATTTCTCGTCTAAATTTTAGATACTATCAATATAGGCATCGGTTTTACAAAATATTTTGCTCAAAATTCTCTAAAAATTTAACCTAAAATCTGATAAGCACGAAATCATCTTGTTAGTGATATAAATCGGACTTTACAGTCCAGACAATGATTTGATTTTTACTATTCAATGATCGTAATTCGAAATTACTGATACGAGAGATCAAATACTCCGTAAGTATAATTTAAAAAGTGAGAAAATGTTCAATTTTTGAACTTTAATAATAGCATTTTTAGAAATACATATGTATTATTAGAAGGACTTTTTCATCAAAAAGGCTACATTTTTTGTACCTACTTGAATTGTTGAATTTGAGTAATTTTTAGTAACATATTTCGTTTAAAACTCAATTCTAAAAGTTTGATTTTTTGAGATTTATTTGACCATATATGAAGCATAATTGCTATTCATTAGTAAGAGCTCAATCTCCCAAACCAAAATATAAAAATGTCAGCTATGTTTCAACTTCGGATTTCGGAATTTTTTTGAAAGCTTATGAAACTTGTACTGAAATATCTGAGATTTTGGGGTAGTGTGACACAAGCTTTGAAGCTTTTTTGCTTCTCCTCATCGAACTCTGGGTGATGTTGGAAATTTTTCAACTTGTATATTATTATACCTATACTAAATACAACTTATTCTGTAGGTATTTCTCCCTTTGAAAATCGAGTTTCAAAGTTTCAAGGCAGGGCTTGACAAAACCCTCCTACTATTGGTACGTCATACCAATTCTGAATCTCTGACTGGATCCTAGCCTGCACAAGGCTGTTCAATTCTCCATAATATACTGTATACACTTTATACCACCAGGCAGTATACTCGTATTCAGTATCATAAGTATTTGATACTGGCTTTACTTATGTAGTAGGTAATACTGATACTGATAGTAATAATAAGAGAGAATTTCGACTCTTTTGCCTTGAACCGATATAAAACACAAGCTGGGCAAAAAATCAACTGAAAGCACTGTGATATTATATTCCTAACATAAACTCAAACTCTAAAGCTAAATCTATCTACTACTACTACTGATACTACCTCTACGAGAGTTAAGCTTTATTACATTCTTGTGTAACTTTTAGATAAATCGGCCAGAAGCTACACTTTTATACACATTTACTATAACATAGTATAGAAACACTAAAGCTAAAACTAAAAAAACTCAATCACCATTATGGATCAACTCTCGAATCTAAAATCTAAATTGGACTTTACAGTCTAGATGATGATTTGATTATCCTATGACCTTATTTTCAAATTACAAAGGATCAAACAGGGTTTAAAAAACAGAGGATATGGTCAATTTACTAATTTTTTCCAATTTTTTTAATAGGATTTTGCCATGTTTTTAGAGATTTTTTCAACAAAATGGTTACATTTTTAAACTTGAATTGCTAGAATTTCGAAATATTTAGTATCTTAATTTTGTTAAAAACTGAAATCTAAGCAAGATATTTAGATACTGGCACCTAATGCCTTGCCTGATTGATAAAAGACTTGAACTAGTACTGTAATAATAAGTTTTGAAGTTTATAGTATCTAAATTTCAGATAAAAAAGTAGAGGTAGATTTCAAGTTTAAGGATCAAAAACTTGATATCAAGAAGCTGAAATGGAACAGCTTTTCAAATTTCAAACTTCTCCAATTAATTGACTTAAACTTTAGAGGAACTTTTCAAGTTTCTAAACCCTACTAATCCTTTTATGTATAAAGTACCCGATAGCTTTGCTTATTAGATCAATTATTTCTCTAAAATGGTACTTATCATCAAAAGGATTACCTATTACTTACACAGTACTACATACTTCAGACTAGAAATAATAGGTAGAATAGTTTTAATGATCTTATCATTTGAAGAACTTGTACGAGTATGCTACTTCGTGCTGTTCATAAATATAAATTAAATTCATTCAAATTTCAAATACCCCATACGAGTATTGATCATGAACTCGGAAATTAACAATTATTTATTATTTATGAAATCAAGATCTAATCTAATCATATGTACAAGTACAAGTACATATATAGTATTAAAAAAATTCAAACTTGAATTTGAAATATAAAATTATTCATTCAGGTCAAGATCTCAAATTCTCAGATCTTTTCCGATACTTCAGTCTACAAATTGGGCTCTCTACTTGAGTCCTAAATTTAATCATTTAACAAGACAAGAAAGATTCTAAAAATATTTGATAAATTTTAGACAAAATTAGGTTTATATGGTTTAAATTAGGGCCAAAACTATGATGGAATTCCAATTTATTTTTGACATTTTTGTCCATATTTTGGGTGTGAGATTTTGATTTTTTTTCTGTACCAGAGTTTGAGCAAGTTTCTTCCCCCAAACCAGTGGAAATGGACTCGGCCATTTTTATTCATCGGCTTTCTTCCCATTCCCAACTCTATCCCTATATTTTGTTCAGAAAAACCTACTATTGCCGCTATATACGAGTACATACATTATACAAGTATTCTTTATAGATATATATTTTCAAGTCTAACCAACTCGAATCCCTACTCTAAAACTCTAACCATTCCTATGCTAACCCCAAACATTATATTACACTAGGACTAGGTATATATATTTTGTATTACTTTACTATTCTCAAATACTCATCCTACTCTACGTATTATTACTATGTACTTACTATTACTACATTGCAATGCATTGAAACCCTGCTTCAAATTCAAATACTTTATGTATGTACAACTATTTATTCCATTTATATACATTACACAGTACATTCAAATGTCTCTTACATGTATGGACTTTTGGCGTGAATTTACCACGTACAAATTGGACAAATCTCAGGTCATTTGGTCAAATGTATCTTGTCTAAAAAGTTAAAATTAAAGTCAAAAACTTTCTAAAATTCTTAAAAATAATCAAAAAAAGTAGTTTCAAAAACTAATGCTTAAAATTTTACACAAATTTTATTTAGATACGTGGAGTTGTGTTGCTTTAATTTCAAGTTATATGAAATTTGGATACATATAAATAATTTTGATAAAAACTAGGCTTCACGATTATAGAAAATTTCAAAATTTAAAAAAAAATACCTAAGCAAGATATCTAAATATACGAGTACGAGTATAAGCAGTTTTCATAAAAATTTCAAAAATATCAGATTTTGCATGAATTTGCAATCAATATATCAGAATCCTTGACTTAATTAGGTAAATTAAAGTCAAAAGCTATCAAAAAATCTTTAATTTTTGCGACTAAAAAAGTCGTTTCAAAACCAAGTCTTAAAATTTTGGCAAAATTTCATTTAGATTTGAATTCTATTCGAGAACTTCTTGAGAAAGCAGAGAATTTGAAGTCACAAGTTGAACTTTTGTATAATTTGTAAAATTCTAAATTTTTTCAAATTCTAATAGATTTCTTAGACTCTTCAAAATTTTAATAATTTTATCAAAGTCTCTATCTATGCACAATATTTAGATTTCCAATAGTAGTTTATTAGCTTGTGCCTAAAATCATTTTATCTATCATTTTTTTACACCTTATATATACGACTAGTTATATGAGGCTTGCGATGATTGAAAAGAATTGAAAAAAAAGTTCTTTTATATTCGTAACCCTATCCTTTAGATCTACAGACTACATGGTAGGTACCTACTGACTACTGAACAACATATGGAATTTTAATAGTCGAAAGTATTCTCTTTTTTTTAAAATCTTATATAATATGGTTTATATCGGCTTATGCCTCATTAAATTTGGTAGCTGCCTGGTTCTCTCTTAAATGTATGCTAATATTATGTAAATAGGCTGACTCTCCACTTGCCTATAAATACTTTGAAAATTCTATCTTGCATACTTAAATATATGAAATGTCTAGTACTGGTAACTAGTATACATATATTGATAGTTAGGTTTTTGAAAATAAATAATCATGTGTTGAGTGAATGATTTAGTTTTAGTTCCAAGATAATCCAATCAAGAACTTGCCAACACAACAAGCTCAAAATAAAACTATGGTCTTACCAATACTCGTATAAAGCTAAAGGATACTTAGGTACTTATATGATATGGTGACTCAGAATTTTACTTTTAGGTACTTTTAGAAACATTTCGAAGGGTATTTGAGCCTAATTTGATAGCTTCTATACGTACTAGTATATCTCATAGTCCTTATATAAATTTTACAACTTATAAAAGGCTTAATTGAGCTTGATTACTTGCCTACTGAAGTTTAGAAAAGTTTAAGGAAAAAGGTACTTGAACACATATAGAGAATGTATAGGGACCTTATGGTACAAAAAAAATGAAAAAGTTCTAGACTTTCGCCTTTTAAATGACTCATAATAATGAGTAAATTAGTGCTCAAATTTGAAAATTTGGTCCTATTGTTACTACAAAAGGTAATGTGTACTTCCTACACCTTTTTTCAAATTATGAAATTTTACAATTTGTTATGAAAACAGTAGTACCTATATAAGGTCTATATGAATTTATAAAAATCATCGAGTTCAGAAACCTGTGTGATATATTGTACTTTCTGAGCTCCTTAATTAGCTTTAGAATGGGATTTTTTTACACAAAGTCATCGTGGGAATTAGACTTTGACTTCCTCTAGTTAGTTTCCCTATTACTTATCTATCAGTATGCACTTGGGTATAAATTTATTTACAAGTTTTTTTGTTTTTTTGTAAAAGTTTCTAGAAAATTTTTAGCTTTGTACTTTGTCTATAGTAAAACAATTGAATTAGGTTTATTAAATGCTTCACTTATTCTTACCTACTGATAGTACGCATATACCTAGGTACATGAATTTCAAATCTAGTTTCAGAATTTTGAGCTGAATTTTTGAGGGTTATATTAGCTTAGACTTAGAAGTAGGGTTTGAGTTTGAGATTATAATTTTAAAACCTTTGCATAATTCATGAGATTCTATGAGGGTTTTCAATCTCGCTCTTTCTGCCAGATTTTTAAATATTCTACATACTCTTGAAGAATGAAATATCTGATCAAATTGATCAAGTTTTGAGAAATTTTGAGCTAATTTTGAGTAAATTTTGAGCAAATTTGAGCATGAAAACGTATAAGCAAAGTGTATTATTGTAGTGCTGACCATGAAAAATTCAAGTTCAAGTTCAATGATATTGATATTATTTCCTCAATTTTTTAAATACTTGAATTAAAGAGAATATGCGTTTATTTGGAAGCTGAAATCCTGAAATTCACCGAAAAAGAGCCATAAAAAGTATATTCTTAGAATTTTGTAGAAAACAGCTTGGCTTATATAAATGCCTTATACCAATGTGTCTCAACTTACCCCAAAGTTTTTTAAAGTATGAAAGTTTGTAAGTTTCAGCAGAGTTTGAAAAAGCTTTTGTACTACAGATACTTTCATACTTGATAATTTATACTTTGATATGAAATTGATATGAATGGTCGATTAATTATCCCTTTGTTTTTCTTCACAGATATGATTATGATGCCTTAAAAATCCTCATCTGTGGCTTTGATGAGTCGCCGACGATCTTGTCAAGTGTCAATGTCAATGTCAGTGATTTCATCTGAGTAAACCTGATCGATAAGATTTTGGTTTTTATGCGATTTGATTGATTAAAAAAATTCTCAAGAGATATAGATATCAGTACACTAGTACTGTACTTTAGTAGTAGAAGAAGAAAAAAATTGAAATCATGTTGTCTGAGGAGAAATCGAAAAAGAAGGAGAAGAAGGACAGAGTCCCAGCTAAAGTTGAGACGGCCGAGGTCAATCAATATCTCATGTGCCAACTTTGCTCGGGTAAAAATTACTTTTATTTTATTACTAGTACTTTATTTAGAGACTATTTTTATACATATTTGACCTATTTTATAAGGATATTTTGGAGTGAAATTGAAATTTTTTGTAAACTAACTATAAGCCCGATATTTGCTTACCTTTTTTACAGGATATTTAATCGATGCGACCGCCATTATCGAATGTCAACATACTTGTAAGTAATCTTGAGTTATTTTATAGAATGAATGTTATAAAAAAAAGCTATTACTTTAAGTATAAAGATACCCAAGTAGATACCTATTCTACTGCATTTGAATATAACAATTTAGGCATTTTTTACCTGAAGAATGAGTAGAAATTTTAATTTTTTAATATTTTTTTATTCCCATTTTGGGTTTCTACCAACTTTAATATTTCACAAAGCTTGACAAATTCTAAGTACTTGTATTTAAATATGGCTTAAAATAATTGAAAATACAACTCTCACAGCTCACATAAAACCATTGGAAATATGCTCAAATATTAGTAGTAAAGAGAGATTTTTATAGTATTTACAAATCCACTAAAGTAAACTACGAGTAAGTTTATCAGAAGGCCGATTTTTCGCACCTTTTAACTGCTTATGATATTGATCTTAAATTAAGATACTTACTTACATGTTAAAATCACTTTTTCAAACTTTTTTTTCAGTTTGCAAGTCCTGTATTTTGAAGTACCTCGAGACGACCAGTTATTGTCCAATTTGCGAAGTTCAGTTAAACAAATTGAAACCGCATTTGAGTCTTAGGTAAGCCTTTCAAATTATACAAATTTTGTTAAAAATCGAAGCTTCGAATTACATTATTTACACAAGTAAAAACATGATGTTCGATTTTGAACTTTTGAGAAGTATATTTCAGCATTTGTCAATTGTACAAAAGTACATGATATTTGAGTACAGATATCAAGGTATTTTTAAATTTTTAAGGGTAAGGGTCTCTTAAGGGTAATAGATTTTGGTCGGATTTTGACGAGTTTTCGACGAGAAAAGGAAAAAGGAACGTGCCCTTTTATGATGCTGATCGAGGTGGCCAACAAATGATTCAAAATCAGACACTTTTAAATCCCTTGAGAGAGACCCACAGTATATAAGTATGTATAGGGGACAATGGACAATCTCTCTGGGTTTTATTATCTGAGATACAAATGAACTGTACAAAATGTACAAATGGACTTTTGTCCCCTACTTATGCTTATACGACCCTTCAATTCAAAAAAAAAGTTGAGATTGAGATCTTGGGATTCTTAAGAAATGTCAACTTGACTCTAAAATATTTGGCCTATCCTATATACTTAATGTGTATTTTACAGGGCTGATGGAACTTTACAAAGACTTGTGTATAAATTGGTGCCGGGTCTTTTCGGGTCTGAGATTTGTCGAAGGAAAGAGTACTGTGCAAAAGTGGGGATACCTGAACCGGAAACAAATGCTATCCTGGAACTGGATGAAGGTGCAGATTTGTGTCCTTTGACCCTCGAAGATTCAGTCAGTCTCTCATTACAGTACTATAAAGGGTAAGTAAAAACAAGTATTCTTTTAAAATTAAAATTTCACACTTTTATACTGATACCGGTATTCTTATCTCAATTTTAAATCCTTTCTGTTTGATTGAAATCTAGACTTTCGAAATAGATATTTTTACGACTATTAAAGCCTTAAAACTTCACATTTTTCTACTTTTTCCCTTAAAATTACTCAGAAATCAGAATTTCAAGCTGCTCTTTACAGACCTAGAGGTCTGAAGTTTTGAAATACAGAGCAAATTTTATAATTTGCAAAATCAAATTATCAAAAAAGTGCAAATTTTATACTTGTGGAAATTTTTATTGAAATTTTTCAAGTTTTGAGGATTTGGGTGTCATTTTGTACGATTCAATTTCTAATTAGTCCAAAAATTTTCCTTAGTTGGTATTGCCAAAATAAATGCATATCTACTTTATTTAAGAAATAAAAAAGTCAAAATTTTATGAATTTTTATAAATTTTGATCAAAATTGTACTCTATTTCAGTTCTAATGAAGACAATGAGGATATGAAGGACTCGGGGAAGAAAAGCACCTGCAGTGACAAGGTACGTGCTCTACCTCGAAATTATAATTTTAAATTTAAACTATTATTACAACAAAATCATCCTCAAGCTATACTTAAACCACAAGATCCTATAGAAAATCTAAATCTATCTAAAAATACAAATTTTTCTTCACCCTACCTAGTACTTTAGGTACTGATACTTGTAATAGTCCCTACAAATATTTATTATGAATCCCAACAAGCGTGTAAATCTCTCAGATTTATTTTATCCACTTGAATGATTCACTTTATCTAAATCATAATCACAATCTTTAGGAAAAATCACCCTACAAAAAAATCAATTTTTATGTCATAAAAAGTACCTTAGAACCTCAAAAAGTATCTTAATTTCCTATTACTCATACACTCAAGTGCATTAATATGAGCTAATTCAAGCTTTGATAAGTTCTAAAGACACATCATAATGATTATATAAGGCACCATATAGAGAGATTTACAGTATATGATACATGAAATCACAATCAAATGTTTATTTTATGGCTTTATATTAACATAATCTTGAAATTTGAAATTCAGTAGCAATGTCCGTTTCATTATTCTCTTTACGATTAGAGTAGAGTAGTTAGTGTTTATAGTTTATGGAAAAATAAAGTAAAAAATAAGTAGCTTGATTTTAATAAGACTCTCTGGCTATTTATTAGTTAGAGTTACGAGCTAAAAGCATGCAAAGTCCAAAGGCAGTAGCATATACTTATACTATAGTAAGTAGTACTAGAGTATAATAGTTAAGAATTTAAGATATTTAAGATCAGGTTGAGAAAAAAAATACACTTTTTTTTGCTTTGCCCGTAGCTTTTCAAATTGCGCGATTGTTCATTGTTCATGTTTTTCCTTACAGATCTGGCTTTGGGGTAAATTGCTTACCTAAAATCACAAATGACTGGCTTAGTTAATACAAGGCACTTGGATTTTTTTATTTTTAAAATTGCTCAGCTCTAGAGTTCTGCCTTATTCTTATAAAATTATGCAAAAAAAGTTGATTTTGAAACTTTAATTTAACTTTCGAGGTCCTAAATCTAAAGGTCCTAAAATCAAAAGGTCCTAAAAAAGGTTCTAAAAAGGTCCTAAAGGTATCGATCAATAGGTCCTAAAATTTTGAAATGTACAGTTATACGAGTAGAGAATACAGGACACAAGGAGATTCTCATTTTTTGAAATATTTTCAAACTTGAAAAAATAGACTTTTTGAAGGCCAATTAAGCAAAAACTTCTCTCTTTTTGCTCGAAAATATATTTTAGATTGGTTTGCGAGAACCTTCGTTAGTATTAAAATTTAACTATGTATTTAGGAATGATCTATCTGTCTAATAAAGGTCCTCAAAATTTTTTTTTAATAAGTTCAAAAAGTTTTGAAAACTTGTTAGTTCTCAAAAAGATTTTGATCGAAATTTTGACACTTTTTGTAAAACTTGAGATGATCAAGAGGTTATAAAATCCTATAAGTACAGAGTAGAGAATTCGTGAGACAAGGAAATTCCTATTTTGTAACATTTACCTCTGTCTAAAAATCCTAAAAGTTCTTATTCTTATAAGCAATGTTCATTCAAATGTTTTTTTAGGTAACAATTAAAGCTTTTAATCAAAATTTTAAAGACTATTGGCTGCCCTTGAGGTCTGAAATATTCAAAAGAATTCTATTACAAGACCTAGCGCTAGTTATAAAAGTGCTAAGATAATGGAAAAGTATCGGATTTTCTGTCAGCTAGACATATACTTATAGAAGTAAATATTTGAGTTTTTGAAAATACAAACAAAATATCACTGTTTCTTTGTATCTATTACTATACTAGTTAGTCAATACAATAGTATTATGTTAGTAAGTAAGCCTGATTTTGTATTCTTTGTACAAGTCAGTGCAAAAGTATCATTTTGTGAATATAATTTAAAGTTATCGTTTTGTCTCTCCTTTTTCTGCCCGACTGACTGCTCCTTTGCCTCATCCTCATATAGCAGAAACATATCTCAAAATTATTTTGCCTTATTTTGTATTTTGATGAGGGTGGCTTATAAGTATGGTTTAGATGATACCTAAACTTGACTAAATAACATAAATTACTATTTGTAGCTTGCATTTGTATACTTGTGTGTGCCTTCAATTCATACGTATACCCTACTCATATTTAGTATGACCATTCAAACAAATCCTCAAAATCTGAGCTTGAACTTCCAAAAAGTAAATGGTTCATGCCCAAATACTCTCTATTTGGTTGGATAGGTAGACTAATAATTTCAACTTTAGAGATACATTATGAATGAAATATGTTAATACATAGTAGTACGAGTAGTATCGAAATCACATTTCCAAATCAAATCTGTCAAAAAAATATCAAAATTTTCAAATTAGCACTTTTCATTAAATAATGTCAGCCATTTACAATAATAAAACAGCAAAAATTATCAAAAAAATTGTAAGTTTGGATTAACCTTTCTTGCTAAAAAATTTGCAAATTTTTTTTTGCAATTCCAATTCCAATTAGTCAGGTATATCAGATCAGAAAATTAGACTAGAGTACGATTTCTGTCATTTGACAATTTTTGCTTCATTTTAGAACTTGTGATTTAGAGATAATATGTTTGAGATGAGTGGACAAATCTGAGGTTCATTAAAATGAATTTTATAAATTGTATCTCATACTATATGTATTAGATTAGCATAGAAGTAGAAGTATCTTGATGATTTTGGTCTTGGTTTGGTTTGATGGACTGAAGTTGCATAATTTAGAATACAGAGTATAATTTAAGATTAGACTGCACAACTTATACAGTTTATATTTTTGTATTTCTCAGGTGAACAACAATACTTCAAGTACTACTACTACAACCATTGCACTATTGAATAGTGCTAGTAATGTAAATCCAGCTAAGGCTGATGCTGAAAGCAAGAGTAGTGGTGGTGCCAATGACCGACGTTACCTCCAATGTCCTGCAGCAGTTTCGGTTGGACTCCTCAAAAAATTCATTCGAATGAAATACGGACTATCCGGTGACTATCGGGTAAGCAAAAATCAAATCTTAACTCTCTTTTCTATAATTTTCAGAGCTACTTATGATCTCAGGGTAGCTCAAAAGTCAATCACCCACCTCGAAAAATTACAAATTCAACTAAATTAAGATGAAATTAAAGTTATATAAAACCTGAATTTAAAAAAATTCTTTTCAACCATTTAAAATAGAAGTTGACAAAAATGGATGAAAATATTTTTCAAGTTTACTTTCTCTCCACATGTGCACATTTCTATTATAAATACTAATCCTAAGTTCTAATATTTTGCCATTTGAAATGAATTCCTATTAAAATGATATGCAAATTATATGCTAATTTCGAAAGGCTAAAAACAGCTAATTTTTTGACATTATTTAGTCTTGTATTCAGAATATTAATTCATAATTGAGAAATATTAAGTGGGTTTTAAAATACGCTAATTGTCATTGATATTTTTAATAATTTCTGAAAAATTGTCTTAAAATGTAGGTCTAAAACCAGCTAAATATTTCGCATAATTTAGACACATTCATATTAAACCATAAAATCTCAATGTTATCAGAGAATAAACAATGATTATTGTAGTAAATTCTCTTATTACGATTAGGTGATTTGTAATAATTTCTGAAAAATGGCCTTAAATATTATGGTTAAAGATAAAAAAAAGTCTCTACTTTTGAATCACCATGTATAGTATTCGAAAAGGCTTTTGTACGGAGCAATAAGGTCTACTGATACTTGTATAGTTTTTGCCGAGTTCGTCAATCCATTTATGCGGTTTTCCTCTGCTCTTATAGCTCATTCACACCAACTAAACTTTATCCCAGATATTGAATATACTGTACATAAGTACTGTAATATTGTTGGTATATTAGAACTCGAAATTTCTGTTGTCAAGAATTAGGAAGTTCTCCCCTTTCTCATTTATCTCTTGAAGCTCCCCCAACAATCTCAAAGTTATACTTATACACATTATTCAGTACTACAATACAATACAGTCAATATTACATATTTATATTACATATTTAGAGATATAGAATTCAGTAGGATGTTGAAAGTTTAAAGGGAGAAATGAGGAAGTTTCAAGTTTTGAAAATTTTCAAGTCCCTATCCATTCAATTGTGAATACAAATGCCCTTATTAGCTTCTCTTTTCCCAATCTCTCAAACTCAAAAGATGCTTACCGAAATTTTAGTAAATTTTTAAAGAGCATTCTTAAAGGGCATTTGTTTTAGGTTTAATAAGGGTACCTACTTCCTAAAATATGAGTCAAGTTAACTTTTGACAAATTTTTTTTAGATTTGAAATGTTTTTCTATAAGAGCTTCTTACTCAACGTATCACAAGATTTCTAGCTGAGTAATATCAACTTAAATTTTATAAATTCTTACAAATACAGGCCTTTGTATGTTAAACCTCATAAAATAAAGGACAGAAAGCCCAAAGTCATCATAGCCCAAAGTTATCCTTTACTTCTAAATAATATGGCTATATCTATATAATAAAATTAACTTTTTCAAATTTAAAACTGATAAAGCATTAAATGGAATTAATTGCAAAAATTGTCAATAGGTAGATGAGCGGAATCTTTAATATGAGGAATATACCTACTGATAGATACCTAAATTTAAAACTTGATCTAAAAATGTCTAACTAGATAGCTGGAAAGCTAGCTGGAGAGTTTAGCTGTAAATCTCTAGAAATCTCTAGATTAGTCGATTTCATCAATATTTTACCTATATACTATATAACCACCAAATCTCAAATCTTATCTTGTTTTATCATCAGATTTTGACCTTACTTTTTGTTAAAAAATATCCAAATCTCTCCAAAAATTCAATATTTCTTTTTCTCTACACTTTTCTTTGGATTTTATTCGATTTTTAGAATATTTTAAGATTTTTTTCTCTTAAAAGAGTTGGTACAAGTTTACAGATGATTCAAGTCACTCGTTATGGAACTTTATTGGTGACTTGTGTCTGAACACGCGGCAATAGACCAAAACGAACTCTAAAAAAACCCTTTAAAAAAGTCAATATATAAGTATTTGTATTTATGTACTCTCTCATGGTTTTTAAATAGGTTTAGAAGAGCATAATGCATAATATATTAAGGTTTACTATTAGGTCTTGAAGATAGACAGGAAATGTCATAAACTTGGGCGTTTTTTTTTCTCTTAAAACTTTTTAAAGCCACACCAACTGCCTTAAATATCTTGAAAAAAATGCCTTACAATCACCATAAGTATTTATTGTGTATTTTGTAGTTATAAAAAGTAAAAGTAGGTACAAAAGTTGTATTTTTGTTTTGAGATAGGATTAGTAGTAAATGTGTTCAAGTACTAGTAGTAACAGTAGTAGTAGTAGTAAAGTGTAAAGGTGTAAGAAAACTTTTGCTTTTAACTGACTTACATATGTTTTGACAACTACTACTGAACTACTGTGATCTAATGTACCAACTTTTTTTTTCTTTAAAAAAAATAAAGATTAGAATACCTATATAAGGTTTGTAAAGTAGTCATTTAAGTAAATACATCAGGTTAGAAATTATTTTTCAAAATTGTTTTTAGTTAGCTTGCAGTTAGTTCAAATGTATCAAAAATACTCAAAAATGTATCTACTGATAATCTTCATATAAATTTGCATATCTAACCCAAAAAGGTCAAAATTTGAGTAAATTTTTTAGCCCAAAATTACCATATTTGATGTCAAATGGGATTATTTTTAAAATTTCTGAACCATTTTTGCAATTTTCGATGATAAATTTGACCTAAAGGCCAAAAAAGCTAGGATTTTTGGTCCATTTTTCAAGAAAAATATTCCAGATTTTTGCTGAATTATTGCTATTTTGAAGACTTTTGTGATGGTTTATAGCTTTTTTTAGGTACTACTAGTAAAATACCAGAATTTTTGAACTTATCGTTAGGTACAAGTTGACACATTAGTGAATCCTTCACAGGTATCTCGAGAGATCTTTTTTTTCATTTTGAAAACTAGTTAAATTGCCAAATATTTTCAAAAGTTAAAATCTCTGATCTTGTAGTACGATATGATTATGATGTTATTTATCCGACAACGAAATCGAATCAGTATGGTACACACTATACAGTTTGTTATAATGATAATGGCAATGAGTGTACTAAATCCTGAGCTGTTTAAACTTTAAACTTTCTATTATTCAAAGATCATAAAAATTGAATTTAAAGAGAAAAATTTTTGTTCAAAACTACACTAGAAGATGAGACTTGGCTTAGGATCAAGAAAGAAAAAAAAGATTAGTTGGCATCTTTTACAAAAATCTTGAAATCTTGAAAGTGTTTAGATGGATCAACAAACATCAAATAAAATGTAAAAAACTTGAGAATTTTTGGCATACTTAATAGGTATGTATAGTCTATCAGATCAAAAGTAAACATTCGAGAGATTTAAATAATGTCAAATTTAAATAATCTGTCTCGATGAATGAATTATGACAAGATTTGGAAAAATTTGAAAGAAAGAACAAAGTTGAAGGTCACCTACTTTTAAAAACTCGAACCGATTCTTACAATATTATGTTAATGCCTTCAAAATACGAGTATTAGTTATAAAAGGGGTCATTTGTATACTCTTATTCTTAGTTTTCAAAATAGTTAAGCTTTTTCATTCATAAGAAAATGCTTTTTGTTTAAAATTATGTAAAAAATGATCATTCATTCAGTCTCTCAAAAATCTTATTACAAAAATTTGCCTTAATTTATGCACTAGATTGTTGGCCCATTAAATATCAAACACTGATATTCTTATCTCAAATTCAATTTGAAATCCTAGATTTAGTCCAACTGATTGATGAATGGTAAGATTCAGAATTGAATTTGAGTTAAGAATATCACGGATTTGAGTTAAGAATTCTGAATCTTAGATTTCTTAATGTAATCAATTGAACTAAATCTAGGATTTCAAATTGAAATTTGAGATAAGAATACTACTATCAGAATTACCTAGAGTTTTGAAATTTTAACTGGATCAATTGCTCAAGATTATCATCGGAATTTGTAAAATATCCAGAATCTGAAAAAAACTTGCAAATTAAAGATAATTTAACAAACAGTGACTTTATCTAATCTACGAGTATATAACCACAAGATTTCATCGATTGTTTCCAAATGCTCTCTCTAGAATTTTACAATAATTTTAAAGATCATTTAAATTCACCTGCTATGCTATCAGTAGTAATAGTAGGTCCATAAATCTTGTGTAAGTGTACTTGGCCATAAAAGTCACAAATTTAATCAAATAAAAATCTCGAAACTAGTAGATATTACAGAGATGGTAGAATCATACTTATCCTGCTGAATTCTGGTGCATTTTATCAATAAATATTTAAAATTTGTGCTTGAAATTCGAGACGATTAAGATTTATATCTCAAGCTAACTTTATGGAAATTTGATAACAATTAATTATATTTCACAAGATGTATCAAAAGTGATTTATTTCCTGAATAATTATTCATTTCCCTGACTAGAACTTGTCTTCATTTCGAAATTTGAAATATATTTAAGCATATGCTTCAAAGAAACCTGTTTTTTATACCAGAACTACACAAATTTTTACACTTGCTTGAAAGAGTACAAAATACAAAAAAATTATAAAATCGTCGGCTACTTACAAATACTTAATTCTTATATTGTCAATTGTCATTTTAATTTCATTAAGAACAAATTCTTTCCTTTTAAAGTCCTATTCATCTATAGTATAAAAACTTGGTCATTTAAGCCAAATCAACAGACTTTTAATCGAGTTCTGGCTTTTGGTTTTGAAAATTAAGATTGAACTTTTTTTTCCCCAAGTAAGAAATTAGCTAGTCAATTGTATTAAATTGATAGGACATAGACAAAGTAGAAAGACCGACAAGAAATTCAACTTTTGTTACTTTTTTGAAGTCATTGTTTTCCTTACATTTTGTTAAGAAAAATGCCCAAAAAACCGGTCCTTACACATTATGATTAGATACTTTACTTTATTTCTTGAACTACAAATATATACTTATTGGTAGGTATACCAGAGCCAGAGCTCTAGTCATAATATCATTTTCAAAGTATCAAAAGTATCAGCTGAAAATTGCATAATTCTATCAAATTTTGGCAGATTTTGACAATTATTTCGGATAAATCAAAATCATTTTCAAGAAAATTAAAAATTTCTCAATCAAACATCCGGATTTTGACCCAAAATAGTTAAAAGAGCAGCCTATAATCTAAAATATATTTATGATCAAAAAAAGGGAAATATTTGCTAAATTGGCCTTTAAAGGTCTTATTTATCAAGTTTGAAAATATCTGAAAAAATTGGCATTGATATAGTAGGTTAGGTAGACTAGTTTTCTTATAAAACGAAAATAATTTTGACAATTCGTCCAAATAATCACGATATTACCCACAAAAAATCCCAATATATGTATCTTTATAAAATGCCGATAGTAAATTTGATAGAAAATTCCTAAAGTAGCCAGGAATCTTACATAATTAACTCATAAAAAATCGGGAAAAATCGACAATCAATAGATATAAAAATACACAGTAATTTAATACAAGTTTGAACTAAATAGAAAACTTTAGATACTTTTAATTTTGCCCGTTCTTGGCCTTAATATCCGGAATTGTACAAGTAGGGTATTGTATGAATTGTAGGTTCTATATTTATGTCAATATTCAATTTATCAAAAAAGATTTATATATAGTCAGTCTGTAATGTTCGTAAAAAGCATTCTAATTCTTATCTGCTCGAAGGATCATCAATTATCTATATTACCCATACTTGAGACTCAATGTCTATCTAATATCTTATATATAAAACTACCTACTACTACTATTACATAATATCTTGGTAGTATAAGATTGAAGTTTGTATTTTTTTCTAGTAAAAAATCTAAAATGCAAGCCCTAATGCTAATGATATCCCTTATACTCGTATTTATTCAGATAGATACTTATTTTGGATAAGTAAAAGGCGGACTAGAATCATTATTCTCATTAGGGAGGTGGATTTAAAATACTCAGAAAAATCTCGAAAGCTCGAAATTTGAAAAAAATCCAAATTCCATACTTTTTACAAGCTAAAATTTCAAATTCTAGCCAAGTTTTGATGTGATTTAAGAAAAAAAAAGATATACAGACAGATATCATGGGCATTATAGCTCTTAAGTTCCAAATATGAGCTACAAAAAAGAGTTATTTAAGCCTAAATATACTCGAAAAAGATATTAAAGTACCGGAAATCTCATTTCTCATGAGGGGTCATAAAACAATTGTATTTTTATTATCATTTTATGCTTTTGATAAAGCCTTTTTTGAGATCATAATATTCTATTGCACCTCTAGTCATATTAATATACATATAAGATACTGTGTAATAGATCCAATTAGTATTTCTCATAGTCAGTAGAGTAGTTAAAAAATATTTAATTTATTAGATCTATAATTCGAATTAGAGTAGATTAAAGACGTGATTTGAATTAATTCAATGTTTTTCAAAGTTCAAATTGGATGAGATATGGTTTAGTACATATAAAAAAGGTATAGTAATTGTCTCACAAGTACAAGTAGCCTTTAAACTAGTACAAAGTGCTCAAAAATGTACAAAGTTTACAAAGTGTTTTGTAACTTGTAGAAAAAAATTGATTTTTTTTTTCAAAAGTTCGAGGTGGTCTAGACCTCTGGAAGAGTTTTGAGCCGGTATAAAAGCCATTTAAAAGGCCTGGACCAGAAATTCCAAAAAACTTGGGATTTTTCCTATAAAACTTTAGTAGCTATAAGGTTAGGCAGTACTATCTGTAGTACTATGTAGTCGTAAAGTAAATCTTTAGATTTTGTATCTTGATCTTGATCTTGAGGTTTTTATTTTTAAAGCATGTAAAATGACTATAATAATTTGGTTTGATTCTCATTAGATCTCGTTAAAGGATCCTATACCATACATATATACATGTACATATATACAGTTACTAGTAGGTACTACATTGTACTGGAATTCAAATAAATGGTTTTCGTGAAATAAAAAACGTGTACTAGTAATTGGTAATTTTCAAGAAATATTGGGATTCTGAAGCTTTGAAAGCTTCAGAAAGTACTGTAAAAAGTACTTAAAATATCTCATTGGACTTTACATTAGGTACTTCAAACCTAAAGTCAAGCAAAAGCAAAAAGTCCAGAATAGGTCCATAATACCTACCTTCCTATAATTTTTCAAGATATTCTTATATGTATACATTCTGAGCTTTATAATTAAGCAAATTTAGTGAAATAAAATTAGGATAAAATGTTAGAATCTCGATTTAAAGATTGATTTAAACCATGATACGAATATTTTGAATATTAGATTTGATAGCTTTAGATCTAAATGGAAAGACTCGAGTAATTTTACTTGAATATTTTTTTTGTAAATTTTGTAGGTTGATTTAATGTACAATGGAGTTCGTGACAACAACCTTACAGAGAAAGAGAATGACCTGACTTTGTTGGACATTGCATTCATTTTCAAATGGAAAAAGGTATGTGAATCTTTATGAAAAATAAAATTTTTTTCGAACAACTTTTGCTTTCTGATCTTCACATTAAAAATATAATCTAAAAGCTTTTTCAATCCTGCCTAATTCCCTTATACTATGCTGTACTATATGCTTTAGTATATGATCAGTACTTTTATTGAAGAAAAGCACACAAGAGCTTAAATTTCAGTTTAAAAGGATTACGAAAAAATAATATCAACTTTAATAGAAAAAGCTGACCGCTTTTCGAATCGAGTCGAGGGAAAAATGCACTTTAAGTCAATTTAAAAGGTAATTTGATTTCGATACTCGATCTCGAGTTTGAATTTGAAACCACATCATTAAATACAAAAATCCAAAGAAAAATTACAAATCTTTCGATTTAATCCTCATAAGAATATTTATGATTTATCTCAAGAGTTATCTTTCTAGATAGGAATTTTGAGCCATTTTGACCAATCCAAAGTTCAAAAATCAGAAATTTTTATCGATGTCATTTCACTTCAGACTTCAGGGTGACCTAGAGGTCTGAAACTCAAAAATGCTCAAAATTTGAAAAATTTCTTTCCAAATATAGATCCTTCTGATCTTGAGTCAAATAAATGCCCTCATTTTTTGGTAATTTAGTTCAGAAATTCTCAATTCTGAAAAAAATAAGAGATTTGGTGAGAAATTTTAGTGATTTTTTGACACTTTGGGGTGACCTAGAGGTCAAAAACTTCAGATACTCATAATAAACATCCTAGGACAGAAAATCCTCTATAAGTAATCCTACTCTAATGCAAGTTTCTGTAAAAAGCTATCTGTAATATGCCTTCTGTATCATAAATTTCAAATAAAAAGATATTAGATTTAGATATGCTTACAAGTCCTTCTCGTGCCTAGTTAAAAAACCAAAAAAAAAAAACCGGAGAACGTGCATGCGAATGCACCAGTAATTTTCGAAGCCTTTTGTCTTAATTTTTTCCAATTTTTAAAAACTACCTACCTATATACTCAAGTACCCTACTACATAGTACAAGATAATTACACCAAGTAAACAATGACTCTAAATGAGCTTACTATTTTTACAAACAAAACAATAGCAATCTGATTTTGTTTTCTTGAGGATTTTTTGAGCCAGAAAAAGCAGAGTATCGATTTTGGCTTTTTTAGATTGACAGGAAAATTCTCAAGTCTCAAGTAAATACTGTTATGTACGAGTACTAGATACTATTGATACTTTGTTTATGCAGTATTTTAATTTATTTTGTGTTCGAAATTCGAAAGCTGAAACTGTTTTAAATTAGAATCTCATTAAATATTTAATGTCTGGCTCGACTCGTTAATAAAAATCCTCATTTCTATAAGTAGTATGTAGGGTACTACTCGTAGTACTTGCATTATTTTTATTTTTATTTCATTTCAAACTTTAAATGGTAATAGAGACATATTTACAAGCGTATCTGTAATAGTAGTAGTACTAGGATTGAGAATTAAATTGCTCAAAAAATGCCCTGGCTTGGCTTTGGCTTGTGCTTATTTCTTATGGAGGATATTACACAGATATTTGGGCAAAAAAGCAGATCCAGAGTGGGTGGTTTGAGTTGGGTGAGCGAGTATATCCACGGATTCTCGTATAATTTATACCATTTTATATGGTTAGTTTGTAGGGATCGATAAATCTTCAAAATAAAACCTTACTACAGAATACTACCAAGACCAAGTCATACAATTGTACATTTGAAGCTCTATAAAGCTCTAAAGGGATCTCTGAAACTCAAATTTCATATACGTTTTATACATTGTAGTCTGTAATACTCTACAAGGTATAATCTACCTTTACAGACTTGAGAATATTTTTATTCAAACTCGAATTCGAATTTGAAAAAAGGGCTAAGCATTCTCTCATTCTCATTTTTATATGAATGTTTGTACACCTTGCTTTTTTTTCCTTATGGGTCTACCTTACTATAGATATACCCATGTACTTATATGGTATTACATATACTCTTAAATGTACAAGTACTACTTATGTATACAGTATGGCCTGAAAAAACTAAAATTGTGAAGTTCCTTTTGAAACGAACTTTTTTTTTCTCTACATTTCGAATCCTTTTCAAATGACTACAATGTGTTTTTCTAACTCTTTTTAAAGAGAGTTTTCGAGATGAAAAGAGTTGATAAAAACCCCCTTAACTTCCCTTATAGTTTTATACCCCGTAGTCTAATGATGTTCATTAATTTGACTTTTTTCTGAAGCTCGCTTAGCCAGTTGGAAATAGGGCTATTGGGACCATAAGTTTTTGTCCGTATATACTTCATAATTGTCAATAAAATGAGGCAATTTTGAATATTTAAAGTTCCAAAGTATCTTCAAAATATAGAGAAAGATTCAAAAAGTTGACATTTTTTACCAGCTTTGATTTCATGTCCAAAAATTGTCCATTTCCGTTCAAAAAAGAGCCAAAAAATATCAAAAAATCCCTATATTTATACTTTTTTTGACTCTTTTATATAAAATTAGTCACAATAATGTCACCATTCTTGAACATTTTAAGGAAATATTCAAAATTTTCAAAAATTTATTCAAATTTTTTCAATATTTCTTAAAAATTTTCCAAAAAATAGATGATACCCTATTCCCTACTTGTAATAGTCTATATGTCTAGTCTTATTAAAGTACAAAATAATTTTCGAGCTTTTCTTATAATCCCAAATATGTTCAGAGTAATAAAGCTATAAAATGATAAGATATACAGAATATAGGGACTAAATTAATGTTTTAATTCAACAATATTGACATTTATTTTGAACACTTGAATTTTATAACAGTTTGAGATAAGCATATGGACATTTTACTACTATAACTGTATAAGGGATTTTTGAAATTTTAATAAGTGTCTTGTACACTTTAATATGCAACTCAAGTCTCTCAAGTCCAAGTCTCTCTCAAGTTGTTAAAATATCTCAAGATTTTGTGATTAGAAATAAATGCCCTTAATTCATACTTGAGGTTTTTATTTGATAAAATATGAAGCTTTTATTTGAAATAATTTTGCGTGTAAAATATTTTTAAATTGGGCTTTTACTACTAAACTATCTATACAGTAAGTACTAGTAAATTAGCGGCTTCTTTACTTTTTTGGTTCTTTAGATTCTGTATTATTTCATTTCTCAGCTCTTGTTCTTGCGTGATTTCTGATTTTTTTAATTTCACATTTTTATACTCTATCAGTATAATACTCGTATAGAGAATGATGAGTTGATGGAAATTTTGTGAAAAACTGGTCTTTAATTAATATTTCGCAAGGCTTGAATAATTTATCTTATACTATGGAAGTATAGTAAGTAGTATGTATTACACTAATTACTTTATTATAAGACTATTTTGATGAGCTCAGAAAACTCAAAATTTAATTACTATGCTGAATAATTAATAAATGTCAAGTTATTTTAGACTCAAGCTTTTAGGTCAGGGTTTCTTAAGCTAAGGATAAGAATAACTTGAATTATATAATCTGATGTATCATCAATTTTTACTAAAAAATGTTATATCTTACTTACTAAACTACTTATTTTACCAAATCATATACAATTGAGTATTTGTAAGCATATTCTCAAATATTTTTAAAAAATATAAAATTGGACAATTTCCACATATGAAACACCATACAAGGTTATTTTACTGAAAATATACTTTTTTTAATTTGTTAAATAGATCGTTGAGAGAAATTCCCCAATTTTTAATTTTTTTTGAACAAAAAAGTTTGGGTTTTCAGAGCTGAATTAATGGAGATATTCAACAACGTGATATTTCCAAATTCCTTTTCAACTTTTTTTTCAAAAGTCTCAAAATTTTCAAATCTTGTCGAAGACAAGTCTTGATTTGGATAATAAAATAAATTAGGCTTTTACAAATATTAGGACCGATATTTTAGATCCTATATATATACAGTATATAATACTTGCATTTTTTAATAATTGATTTAGGTAATTGTTATCTCAGGAATTTTGTAGAAAATTATTTTAGAAAAGTCAAACTTTTAATGATCTACCTAAAGCCTAAGCCTATAACTAATATACCTATTAAGAGATTAAAAATTACTTAAAAATCCCAAATTTTAGACTTTTTAAACCTCATTACTGCCAAGCACAATTTTTTTCAAAAATGCATACTTTAAATGACTAGTTGTTTTGTGTTTTAGCTAAAATTCTCATTGAAATGATGATTTTTTGTCTAATTTATAGGACATACCCATGTGCTTCCACTACCAAATCTTCGACCGACCCCTCAAATCAATCCATTTAGGATCAAAAAGATCAGCAGCCTCAATAATGGATGGAGAACCATCAGAAGATGATGAGGCTTCCTCTGGTCCACCAAGAAATAATCAAAATCGGTCAAGTGATTCTCAAACACCTCAATCAAAAATCCCTCGAATGACCGATAAATCAAACACGACTAGTAATACCCACAACACTACAACAACAAACCGAACTTCGGCATCAAACGATCAAAAAGAATCTTCGAACGACACTTCAAAATCATCCAGACTTTTAAGATCAGCCGAGAAGGAAAAACGTAAAGAACGAAGGAAATCTCGAGGATCCAAAGATTCAATAAATTCCATAAAATACGACGATGATTCTGAGAGTTCGAGCGCTTCTGAACTCAACAGAAGTAGCAAAAATGGATCCCTTAAAGTCTCAGTTTGTACCCCATCATTACCAAAAGCTGAATTAAGTCCTCATAGGTAATTTCAAGAACTTTTTTCCAATCAAAATTCTAAAAATTATGCTTTAAAATGCTAAAATTATCCTTCAAAATGCTAAAATTTTGTCTTTTTTTTATTCTAGTCCTTTGAAAATCTCGATAAGTTCAGCGGGTTCTATCGCAACTTCACCTCGAAGTTCTTCATCAGAACATAGTCATTCTCATCATAAAGGTAAACATCATCATCACAAGCATAAACATCACAAGCATAAGAAAGACCATCATAAAGATCGGTCTGAGAAAGATCACAAAGATCGAGAAAGTAAGGACAGGGTTAAATTAAGTTTAAATTTAAAGCATGCTGTAAGTGCTGCAGGTATTACTAGTAGTCAAAATGTAAACCAAAATAATTGTATTGGAGGTCAGGTCAAAGGTAATTCTAGTAGTAGTACAGATAATAAAAATTCGCTTATAATTGGCCCATTTTCTCAAACACAAAACAAGCCAGTATCAAGTGGTGGACTCACATTTTCCATAAAACAACAAAGTCAAAGTCAAATTCAGCAGGGTCTTGAATCAGATAAGAATCGGCTTAAAGTCATCGGAACTGATATGAAATTACCAGGTCATTGTAATACAACAATTACACCTAAAACTCATAACAAATCACCCTCAGCAGCTTTAGAAAGACTTCAACAACAGCAGCAACAGCAACAACAACAATCGCAACAAAAAGTTCCAGAATCGGTTCAACTTCAAGTACCAAAGTCAGTGACACTTATACCAGTCCCAAATCCAAATTCAGTTCAAGTTGGTCAAAATAAATCTGGAAAAAATCAACAACAACAATCAGGTTCAAGAAATACTCATACTTTTACTCATCCAATTACAAATAAATCCTTGCATCAAATCACAGTCACTGAAGTTCCACCACCTGTTACAACTTCAGCAGCATCATCAACAACAATGAGCAAATCATTAACATTAAATGTACCATTAACTGTCCCAGGTGATAAGGCACCATCACCTTCAAGACTTTTTAATGGCCCTGGATCAATGGAAATTACCAAAATTTACCCAAATCATCAACAACACCAACAACAGCAAATTCAGGTACAAGAGCGATCTTCACCATCTTTGGGTGCTGGTGTTCCAGCTAAGATTTTTGATGGCATTACTGGAAAGAAATTGAGGGATCGAAAAAGTCTTGATATCAGTATTAGTACAACACCACCACCTTCAGCAGCTAGTGCTGGTTTAGGTCCAGGAAATCCGTCAAATGTGAATAAAAGTAAGGATTTTGGATCTAAATCCTCAAGTTCAAGTACTAGTAAAATCCCCAGTAGTGCTGCAAATACTGGAAAAAATCTCAATCTGAGTTTAGGACAACATGGAATTTTCTCAAGTTTGAGAAATTTGACCTCAAGTCCTCAACAACAACAAACTCAGCAACACCAACAACACCAACAACAAACTTATAAAAATGACAGTAAAAAGCAAATGCAAGCATCAATTGATAGTTTCAGATCGAGAAAATCATCAACAGAAGCTAAACCTCCAGGTAAATCAGGAGTGAAGGATACTTCAGTATTTGAGTTTAATAATGTGAGAACACCATCTCCACCACAAAAAGTATCACATTCTTACGGAACTTCAGCTAACAATTCTGGAATCAAAAGACCATTTGAAAGTAGCTCAGAAAATATTTCACAAGAGAGGAAAAGAGATCGACTCAACCTGACTTCGAGTGCATCAAAAGTTCAACAAAAACCTCAAAATCTGAGTACAACAAAGGGATCATCAGGGCGTGACCGTGATGAGTGTCCGCTTGACTTGTCAGGAAAATCCTCAAGAAATGAGGAATTACCAAGTAGTAAGAAAAAATTACATATTCCATCAACAGCTAGTAAAATTGATAATTCATTTCCTCAAAATTTGAGCAAAAGGCCAACAACACCTCAACAAAAACAACAACAGCAGCAGCAGCAACAACAACAACAACAACAGAAATTGAATGCAAATATAAGTACTAGTACTAGTACTAACATTTCATCAGCATCAAGGCTAAATCGTAAAAAAGATTCAAGTCCATCAAATACTCAAAATATTCTCACAATTGCCCAGAACCTAGCTCAAAAGCAGCAGCAAAAGCAACAACAACAGCAGCAAATCAACTCACAACAACAAGTTAAAAACCCATATAGTGTTGCTTCATTAAATCCAATGATCAACTCAATGTCTGCTTCAACACCACAGTTTAATTCTTCAGCAAGTTCAGTTCTTGGTGGTGGAAATACTGGATTGAGAAATTTACTGACTCTTGCAAATGCATCTGAACATTTGAAAAAATTACATAATCCTCTGATGGGTTCAGTAGGTGCTGGTTTGAGTCCTCATCAAATGTCTCAAGCTCTTGGACAAACTTCACCAACATCTCAAACAACACAACAACAAATGGCTGCTTTAAGCGGGATTATGAATTTTCAGAATTTCTTACACCAACAACAAGTCCAACAACACCAACAAAGTCAAAAAAGTCCAAATGCACCGATTTCATTATTTGGAAATACTCCACTCGGACAAGACTTAAGTCCACCTCTGTACCATAATTCGCCATATTTTCCTGGAAATTTCCTCAATAATCCTCTAAATCCAAGATTTAGCAGTCAACAACCATTGAGGATACCAAATTTTCCAACAACTACTATGGGAAGTTCTCTACACAAGCCTAAGGAAACTACTACCAGTTCAAATAGTCATCAACCTCATGGAAAATCATCAAGCTCATCAAGTTCTTTTTCTCAAAAATCTCAAAAAGTCAATGGACTTCGAAATTCACCAAATTCCCAACATCATTCGAGAATTTCACCAAAGTCCAATTCTCCAGCAGGTGAATCAAAATCCTCGAAAGATGTTCGAGACCAACAACAACAACAACAACAACAACAACAACAACAACAACAACAACAACAACAACAACCAAAAGCATCACCACCAAAAGGAGCAATACCAAATAGTATGAAAATCTCAAACTTTTTGCCTCAGTCTAAGCCATCAAGTGATCGATCAAATGATGCTATCATTACCTCTGGACTTGTAAGTAGCTTACCACCATTAATAGTACAACCACCACATGGTTCTCCGAAAAATGTCAAAAACCATTCAAAACATTCTCCATCACCACCTCGAAAACTATTAAGTCCCCTTAGTCCAAGTCTATTGTCATTTCATGCAAGTACCAGTCCACCTACAAGTCTCAATATTCTTCAAAAATCATCAGCATGTGAGAAATTGTCACCTAGTACTGGTTTTGGTCATTTTATGCCTTTGGGGTCACCACCAAATCGAACCACCCAACTCAATCAGTCCGTAAGGCATATCCCGAATCCTTCTCTATTGTTCAATCGACAACAACAACAACCTCAAATTACACCTCCTGTAATCGAGACAAGTCCAGCTAAAGACAATAGAGCTGATTTGAAAGAAAAAATTAATACCCAAATTAAAAGTGATACAGCCGAAAAGGAAACATCCTCAGCAGGAGATCATATATCAAAATGCACTGCAGAAGTTGAAAATAAAGTTATTAAATTAGAAGCTGAAGGTACAAGTGAAGGCGAGGAAGAAGTTGAAACCATTATACCTGATATTATTGATGATGATGAAGAAGAAGAAATTACACGAGAACCAGAACCATCAAAAACAACAACAACAATTGAAAAGGTTGAAAAAGTTCAAGTTATTGAACCAGATGTAAAAGAAAAAGTTGAGGTGATTGTGTCACAGTCGAAATCTCCAGATTCGCATCAAGATCTGGTAGAAAAATCACATCAAGATCCAGATTTACATCAAGGTCTTACAGTGGAAAGTAATAAAGATGGGACTCATGCTGATCCTGACTGTGAAACTACTACAAATGATCATCAATTGAATGTAATTGATCATCAGGTAGTAGAAATTAAAATACAAAGTGGTGGACAAGACATAGTTGAAGAAAAGGAACCTGAAATTGTTCAACCTGAACCATCTGACAATATAGAAGTTGCTGGAGGTGATCCTAAAACTGTAGAAATGCTAGAAATTGTCGAAAATTCTGAAGAAAAAATGGAGATTGATGAGAAAGTTCTGGAAAAAAGTGAAACTTTGGTAAATTCTGAGGCTGAGAGTGATGAAATTGTTGATGTTGATGGAAATAATGAAACACCTGAACCAACTGAACCTGAACCAATGGTAGTTGATCCTTCAGTCGAAGAAGATGATGGAAAACATGATCCAAATCTGAACACGACAGATGAAAATACAACTGAAACAGAAACAGACGAAGATGATGACTTTGTCATTAATCAAAATTCTGAAGCTGGATCATTAGAAATTGATACAATTTCTCAAGATAATGTCGGCGATCAAATTGACGAATCTAGGATTGAAAAAGAAACAGAAATTGTGCCTAGTGATAGTCAAAGAGGGAATGAATCTGGAGAAGAAATGGATATTGAAAATACTACTAGTAATGAACTTGAAATCGATCAAGATGTTGAGGACTTGAATGAAAATTCGACGACTTCAGCTACTGAAGTAGTTGAAAAACCAGGTTTTGTAATTGAAAATCCAGATTTGGGCACAGAATTACTCGACAATGATTCTAAAGACAGTGATTCAAATGCTAATGATGATGAAATTGAAAAAATAGATGAGGAAAAAGCGACTTCCCCTACTGAAATTGACCAAGATCAGGAGCAGAATTTACCCACAGAACCTGAAAATTCACAGTATTTTGAACAGGAAGAGCCAAAAAATGAGAAAATTTCTGAAAATTTAGAAGTTGAAGAGCCTAAAAATGAAGAAATTGCAGAAAATTATGAGCAGGAAGAATCAAAAAATGAAGAAATTTCAGAAAATTTTACGGATACAGAGTCAAAAATTGAAGTCAATTCATCTGAAGTTGAGGTAGATGAACCTGAGGTAGAAAAGTACACATGTCTGGATGAACTACTCAATCAAAGAGATTCTGAAGTTCATAATGCTGATGAACATCCTGGAAATAAGTCCGAATCGACCGATACACTTTACCAGTCAGAGCAATCAGAGCAAGAAGGTGATTATGGGAATATGATTGAAATTGAAAATGAACTTAAAGTACTATTGGAATTAGATGAAATGAAGTATGTCGAGGAAAATCAAGATCAAGATGGTACAAGTAAAGATACTGAAGGTCTAACTGAAACTGAAAAAATTCCAGAAAATTTAACAAATGGCGACGAACAAAGTGATTGTATGGAAACTGATGATATAAAATTACCAATACCAACCATAGTAGTTGCTGAAGAACCTAGTAAAGTGACTGAAGAACATGTTATCGAATCACAACCACTTGTATTAGTCGGTGAAGTCGTAAAAAGTCCAGCTGAAGTCGAAGACTATGATGAAGAAGTGTCAAGTAATTTTCTCAATATTTCCTCAGATCCTTCACAAAGCTGTAGATCTCCATCAACTTCACCAGTTGACCAGAAAAAAATGGACAATTTGGAAAGGGTCACCTCAACACTGAGCAAAAATATCAATAATAATATTTGCTCGAAAGTACTACCAATTAATAACTCATCATCTGCTACTACTACGAATGCATAAAATTGTAAATCGTAAATCTGTAATTTTGTACAGAATTCTATAAAATAGTCAGAAATACCTAGACCTAGACATCCTAGGTAATTGAAAAATATCTGTAAAAAGTACCCATTTTAAAGTACCCTATCGAATATGTATCTATATTTTAAGAAAATTTCGAATCGAATGCACCAAAACAATTCATTGTATAATAAGTACTACATACTACTATTATTTTAAGTACCCTACTATATGATTATGAGTGTACAGAAATTTTAAGGAAATTTTAAAAATTTAAGAAAATTATAAAATTTTAGCATACAGAATTAGAAGATATATTTATGTAAAAAAATCGAAATATCGCCTTGATAAGATCCAAGACCAAATACTATACTGTATGTATAGATAGGAATCTCCAAGATTAAAAAGTGCATTTTAAATCCTTATTTAGATGGATTTACTGGAACTTTTAATTATCACTGTAGCTCTCCAAATCCCTTAAAGTACCTTTAAACCTCTATAAAAATAACAATTAAAATCCCCCTTACAAAGATAAGTATTAAGGGCATTAAGGCCTTACAATAGGTATACAATTACAGTTAAATTGATTTTACAATCAAAATCACAGCTCATTTCGGGCACAAAAAAAGCCGAAAAAAACAGCATATTGCGTAAGCAAAAGAAAGGATATCGATCGAAATCTTGGTTTTTTTAGTTGAAATTTTTGGTCTTGGTTCTTGGTGGTAAATTTAAATACGAGTAGTGTGAGGTAAAGTATTTCTGTACAATTGTATTGTAAATGTAAAAAACTTGACTTTTTATGATTATTTTTATTTTTATGTAATTTTTATGCCTTACCCCCTAACTCTAGTACCCCGTAGAGTTGTTATCCTTTTCGGTAGTATAACACTAATACTGAAAAATAATAATAAAATCTCCTATTAGGATAAATTAAATATTAAATTCAATTACCTTATCTTATATAAGGTACTGTACAGATAGGCTTGTGATTTTTGAAATATAATGTAACTTGTGTATAGTGTAGCTTAATATATAGTTTAAGGATCCGTATGAACAATTGAACCTTCACAGGTTCAAACATACGTACAGTGAAAACCCAAAGAAAAATTGTAAGTAATTTGTAAGTACTAGTAAGATTATAATTTTTTTAAGAATTTTTTTTTGGGTTTTTGGGCGTAGCCATTGAGTTTTAAATGTACATTATACATAGATACATAGATACATAGTAGAATTGTACATTATTTTACTTTAATTGATATAAATTGTAATATTACCTATGAATTTTCTGATTTTAAATTTTGCCTAGTATTTAAGGGTAGTTATTGCCTAAAAAAGTATTTCACAACTCGTATAAATGTAAATGTGTAAATAGGGCTTTGTACACACGCCTTAAGGGTCCCTTGTTCGATTTCGTGACATTAAAAAATGATTAAATTTCATTGTAATTGTAATTGAAATATAGGCGTAGTCTTTATAGATAGATTATTTTGTATAAATGTACACAGAGTAGGCTTTATGGAATGATTACTACAGTGGTATATGAGGAATGAGATTTAAAAGGATTGGAAATTAGACTTGAAAAGCCATAAAAATCTAAAAAAATCGCTGGATTTTTTGTGAAAAATGTATCTAATCTACAGTGTAATTTTTAAAGCCTTTATACGTATTTATATGTGTTTTAATGTAATTTTAATTTTAATTTTTTTAACTATTTTAACTTATTTGTGATGATTTTGTTGGGGGATTTGGATTTTGCCTAGACTGATTGTGTAAAATACCAACTACTGTATAGATGATAGGATGTTGTTTAAGGTGTCTATTATACCATAAAATTACATAATATTTAAGATTTTGAAGGTTTCATTTTGATTTGTTAAATGTACAATTACAAGATTATTTTGATTGTCCCGAGTGTTGGTTGTTTTTTTTTGTTAAAATGTAAATTATATTATGTAAATAGTACGAACATATAGGTATATTGTGTAAGTAGATAAGTACGTAATCTTAAGTGTTTCGAATTATTACTTATATTATGATAAAAATAAAAACAAATTAAGATATTTAAACGATAAAACATGAATTCAAGTCATTGTATTCTGAACATTTTCTTATACTTAAACATACATTGTTAATTTACATGCATACAAATACCTACATACAGTATTCATATACCATAGGTAAAGTTACAGGTAATTCGGTAGCTTAATCTTTTTAATAATTTCATCATAAATCTAGATTAATGTGAAAAGTTTAAATAGTCTTAAAGTCATATAATACAGTATAATAGAGCATAAAAGATGTAGGATTCTTAAACTTTTTGAGATTATTTGATATTGTATTGTGATACATACAGTAGGATACACAAGAGATTTTTTTAAAAATTTGAATTTAAGAAATTTGTGTTACGAAAGGAGCCATTTACCAGATTAAATGGGCATATTCAGTCATATTTATTAGTTTTAAAGTTACAATACAATCTTATACTTAGACAAACTTTATTTAAACCAAAATTTTAATTTTTTTTTGAAATAGTACTTGAGATTGACACAAGGTCAAAAAATGAGATGAGTGGAAGTTTTTGAATAGACTTTACTAACTAATCGTAATCGTAGTACCTACATAATATTCATAATTTATGTTTGTCTGAATTCTGTTTCAGCGATCAGCGATAATCCGTCTTAAAATTGGAATATTTCACAATTTTTTTTAGTGATAATCTTAAAGACTTTGAAAATAAGATCGCTAATGAAGCCTAAAACTAATAGATAAAAGCCCTATTTTGAGGTGCTGAGTTATGTTATAAATCCAGATAAAATTGTCTTTTTCATAAGAAGGTTTAAAGCTAGCTAAAACTCCAGTAAAACTTATTTTAACCATAAGTTTGAAATTTTTTTTGAAATAGGTTGAGATCCAGTTTCTGAGAAATGAGTTACCTAAGGTTTTTGAAACTTTCTTGTTCAAAATAAGTAGGGTACTTATCTTTAGTAAATAAAGTATATAGTAAATTTTTGTCTAAATTTTGTTAAATTCATATTCATACTCAAATACATTCTTAGGTCTATCTATAGATTTTGAATAGTTCTCAAAAAATTTCAATAAAATCTAAAGGATTTTGCAAATACCCTATGATGGGTACTATTGAAATTGATTATTGAAGCCTAATACTGATATTTTAAAGCATCTTTCGTTTCGAGGTGTTGAGAGATAAATTCAGATTAAATTGTCTTTTTCATAAGGTGAAAAGTTAACAAAAACTCCAGTAAAACAACAATATTTTGAATTTTATTTTGAAGTGAGTATTTTAGGTATATGTAAAGTCAATAAATGAGACGAGTTGAAGTTTTTGAAATTCCCTATTATACAAAATATAGCAAACTGTCTAAATTTTGTTAAAAAATCAGCAAAATCCATACATTATTAGTAGGGTATGTCTAGAATTTGAATATTTTTATAAATCTCAAGAAATTTGAAAATAAAGTGGCTAATAAAGTCTAAAGCTGATAAATGTAAGTATATTTTGAGGTGTTGAGAGATAAAATCCAGATCCTAGAA
Source organism: Nanhermannia cf. coronata Gr-Ori-00579 (assembly GCA_034699045.1). Taxonomy (NCBI): domain Eukaryota; kingdom Metazoa; phylum Arthropoda; class Arachnida; order Sarcoptiformes; family Nanhermanniidae; genus Nanhermannia; species Nanhermannia cf. coronata Gr-Ori-00579. The sequence goes on from JAQIXA010000485.1 coordinate 33,927, forward strand.
AAGAAATAATAATTGCTCTAAAATTTAGAGTCTAGAATTGAAATAGAAATGTAAGCTCTTTCTCATTGGCAGAAGGGCAGATCCCTTACAACATCTAGGATTCGAAAATTTTGAGATGTAACAAAAAATCCTGTAAGGTACTACTTGTATTTTACTTTTAAAAGAGTATATTTTTATTTTAGTTCGAGTATCTAACTGATACAACCATTGTCTAAGAGGATAAGATACTCAAAAACATGTATTGAATGTACTGGTAGAAATAAAAAAAAATATTTTTATAACCCTTTTCTTAAATTAAGGCGTGAGAGTTGGACTCTCGAATCTCCAAGACAGAGAAAAAAAAATTAGGAACAAAAAATTACGTCTAGAGACTTGATATAATTACATACGAGGACTTGTAAGGGTTTTATTCTATTCTATTCTTATTCTTATTAGGTAATTTACGTGGGGTTGAATAGTAAGGATTGTAATTTCGAGTACAAGAGAACAGATTGAATATGATACTAAAGTCTTGTAATATTTCATATTAGTACATACCTATCTGTACATAAAAAAAGCTTAAATTTAAATCCAAAAACTCTCTTGAATAAGTCTTTAAACTATCCTAGAGCTCGCAGTTTTTCAAAAAAAAACATAAATTCCGATTTGAGACCAGAATTTTCTCTTTAATATCAATCTTTAATCTCTTTAATATCAAAAAATTTGTCTAATTCGTAGTACATTTTATACTGAAATTCAGAATCTGTCAACTTGCTGAGCTTCAAATTTTATCCAGATCCAGATCAAAGCAAATATCTACCTAATTAGATTATCGATTAAGCTATCTTAATTATCAGTTATACAAATTTTGAGTTCATACTCATAACTATACTATAACTCATATTGTAGTTGTAGTTGATACTTTCCTAAGATACTTATTTAGTTTAAATTATGAGAATATGATTTGTTGTAAGTAGCCTACTTTTTAAAAGATTTTTTTTTTTGAAATTTTCAATACCTTTCTTGGATTAAATATGAAAAATTTCGAAAATTTTTATTTCAAGTTTTGAAGAGCTGTTAAAATTACTGTTCAATTGATTTTCTTGGAAGTATTTTTTATATAGATAGGGTACTTATCATAAAAAATCCTCAAAACACAGATATTTATACAAGTTAGATTCACTTTATACAGTAGAATGCGGGCTAAATTGGAAATAATCTTGGTCGTGTCTCAATCTCATACATTTGAACCCCATGGTCTAATCTAATCTTTCTCTCTCGAATTTGACTTTGTACTTTATTTCCTCTACTATTGAAGTGAAGTGGAGGACCATCGCTTATTAGTGGTTTTCTAAATTCGAAGGGTTGACTTTGACTTTTAGAGTTATAAAAGGTCCTATCCAAATAATACGTAAATTCAGTATGTATATAGTTTCCTTATATAACCCTTCAATACATGACTAAATGCCCAAAGTTAGGGGGATTTCTCATGCTTAAATACATATAACTTGAATTTTTATATTTCAACTTTTACCTCTACAGTAATAGTAATAATACCGGTATGGTAGGTGAAATTGAAAATACCATAACCAGGGTTCAAAATTTATAAATATCTGGTATATTATGTAAGGATTCGTAATTTAAAAAATACAGACAAACTACTATCAGTAGTACCTACATACTAATACTTACCTAAGCTAGAGAATTTTGAAAATAAAATACCCCGATCTTTTTTTCGGTTTGAGTTTGAGACTGACAGCTAAGCTCCCTTTAATTTCACCTAGACCTAAACAGTCGAGCAAGTAACCCTTTAGAAAGAACTTTTTAAAACAATCAAAAGGATTATGCATGTTTTAAGTTTACGAGTAATGGTTTTGAATTTCTCTTTCGAGCTAAAAATTTGGTCTTTGGGGATGTGATTTATATACAAAACATTTTAATAAAGGTAGCAAAAGAGGTCAAAAGTAGAGGTCAAAGGTAGGAATTTTTGAAAAAATAAAATAAAAAATTTTCAATAGTAGATTCTAACAGAGTCATACTCGTAAGGTTATGATTATGATGCTAGATAAATACATAAAATGCAATGTTCTTTTCTGAAATATTTCCAAATATTATGGATAACTAATTTAATAGATGTTATAAAATATACCTAAATAAATTGGTAAATGAAACATTTGAATCTCAAAGCACTAACCTATGTATTTGAACTAATTTCAAAATTTTTTATGTTAATTTTGTCAATGACAAATAAGGTACTACCTTCCTTTTTAAAAACCTTTTAAAAATCAACAAAAATTTCAAAAAAGCGTAGGTAATAGAATTCAAAGATTCAAAGATTTCAAAATCAAGTTTATAAGTATCTAAAATGCTCTAGTAGTCAATTTTATAAGCAGATTTATGGTTCATTGAATGGAATATTTTGTAATAAGTCTAATTCGTTTCAATTTGCATCTTTTTTAGTATCTTTTAAAAAATTTCCAAATTTCCTGACTTTGTTGAAATGTTACTTGTTCAAATAATAATAATAAAGATATGGGGATTCATTCGTCCAAGTTCAAATTGGAATTTTGAAAAGAGATCTATCCCCATACATATAGATCATATAGGTTGTAATATTGCTTTCAATACCCCCTTTATTATTCTCCGATTTTTTTTGGCTCGAGCTAAAAATTTCTATACACATTTGAGTCATATGAAATACCTACATACATACTTGTAAAACCATTCTTTCATATTATATTCTCATCTCATTTTTTCTACCCTTTTATGATGCAACCCTAACTTCAAAATCCCTACTTTAATTAGATATATTACTATTACAGAATTCCAAAATTCTTTCAATAATCATTTATTGCAAGTCTTATTTAAAGAGCATTTTTCTAAAGCTAATTTATTAGACTAATTTGAGAAATCAATCAAAAATACATTAAATGTAATAGAACAATTTTAAATTTTCGAGTTTTCTAAACCAATTCTAAAATTCACACTAAAAATTTCGAAAATTATTTTACAAAGTTTCGACTGGTTCGACTGGAGTATGAATTTTGAACTTTGAAAACTCAAATATAGTAAGATTTTTGAAGGGTGAGAATTCAGAATTGAAAATTGTAGTCGAGTGTTTTTGGATATTTGTATACATATAGTTACAGTACTACCTATGTATGTATATTTATATTAGGGGGAAATTTTGAAAACTAATATTAGGTATATTCCCTTAGAGCGGAAGTATCCGAGTAAATAGCCCTACTAACTGCTAAGCTCCATCTAAATCTAAATCTAGATAAACTAAATACTGATACTATTGCATTAGAAACCCCTAATAAATAAGTGAGAGAAGACACATTTCGAACAATTTAGATTTCGAATCTTGAGTGCTTTCCAACTTTCAATAGGAAAAGGCAGAGTACCCTATACCCTACTAGGCAGGCTAAAATATTTTTCGACAATTTATCTAGGGATTTGAGGATTTAGTTCCGGTCTTACTTTACTTATCTTATCGAACATTCAACAAAAATATTATTATCTCTCAAGTACAATAAATAGCAGCATGACCACAATCACAGTAATTTTAAATTTTTTTGAAAATCATTACCAAAAGTCTTACTTTACTTATAACACACTATCAGTATTACAAACAAGCTGAGAGAATGGGAGTTGCTAGTCTGTAAAAAATAAAAAAACAAATTCTCAACTCTAAATGACCATCTTGGGAGCTATTTGAGCATTCAACCAAAAAACTTACCGGAAAATCCCCATATGTAATAAATTCTGCAACTTTTTACAATTTTAGACAATATACCTAGATTAAAAGGGTTAAAAATGTTACAATCTTTGAAAAAATCTATAATTGGGACTATTCCTACTCATAGGTACTATAGTCTTTTAGCCAAATTGGATTCAAATCAAAGAAAACTTGGCTGTTAAGAGAAAATTACAATTTTTTAATAATAAATAAGTAGGTACATTATACTCGTAGGCCGTAGGTATACTCGAATAGGTATGCTTAGAATATCTGTTTCTGAAAAAATCCACAAAACCAAATTTATATAGACATGAATGATGGAAATTGAGAATCTATAAGGTTTAAAACAAGCAAAATCAAAATGTTTGAGACATTTTTGTCCAAAAGTATTGATAAAAAATTGATAATTTGAAGCCAATTTTGCAAATTTAAGGTCAAAATCCATAAAATTTCGAATCATAATTTTAGATTTGTAAAATAATTTTCCGCTGGTCATTTTAAAATTAACAAAAAATTATGTAACTATCTGACAAAAGTATCTTATTGTAAGATAAATACATATTTCTATTTCTTAAAAGTAATATTGTTGATGCTATTTATAATGAGTTCTCACATGCTCAGATGAGTAAGTTTAAGATTAGGTATTAGGCATATTTAAGAAAAAAAATGAGAAAAAAAGTGTTAATTGGGCCTAAGTATTTTTCATGTACACTCTAATGAACTCATGAATTCAGCAGCAGGATAGGATAGCAAAACCAAATGTTTCCAAACCTATTATTTCCCACAAGACAAGACGAGTGTCAGAAACCCTTTATTTTTCTCTTTATGAAAGATCAGAAAAAAGTAACCCTATCTGTTGTAAGTTTTGACTCTAGGATACTTTATAATCACTGTTATTCATTCTTGTACTGTCTACTAGTACAATATATAGAACTCAAACTTCAAACTTGATGATTAGAATTCCCCTTTTTTGTGACTTTGATCTCACTTTTGGGAGAAAAAAATCAAGTCAAATATGTACTCAATATATCTGTATCTGTACATGGAACATGCTGACATTTCCCCTTAAAAAATTACAAAAGAAAAACATGAAAAAAACCAAAACTTAGTTTTTGCAAGACGTTTCATATCGTACCTATTTGTATCCTCATTAATTTTTACTTGTATACTAATATTAGTATTAAATAGGTAAAGTAGTAGATATGTACTTAAGATTGTAGAATTACAGTAGACTATCTAAATAGATCCGAGTAATTACAATTACAATATGATGATAGATATTTGGATAATTAATTAGGGTCTATCGGTATCCATATAGAAAAATAGTGTATGATATACTAAATATTTTTAATTGTTTTTATTAAAAACAAAATTTAAAACATGTCATTACAAGACAAGACAAGCAATTACAAAATAAACTACAATAATATAAGAGCGAATTTTAATCAGAATTTCAACAAATTGACTTAAAAATTTTTTTTATTGGAGTCAGCTTCAGGTGCCAGGTAGCCCTAGATTGATAGTATAATATAATAAGTACCCTACTAGCAAGTACTATGCATATTTGCCTTACTTATGGTTGACAATTTAATTAAACTTTCGTAATTAAAAAAAATTAAACAAAATTAAAACCAGAACCAGTTATTAACAATAGTAGGGTATAATTTGATCCTTTGCTTTAACTTTACTTGAAAAAACTATAAGAATTTGACCTCATCTTTAAAAAATTGACTCAAATACCTAAGCTAATTAACCTAACCTGTATTTCTAAATCATAAGATGTTAAATAATTTCTCCATATAGCAGTATAAAATATTTAACCTAATAAGACTAGGCAGGTTTACATTTTAAAAGATTATACCTAATATTCAAATTCTAAAAAGTAAAGTTGGGGAAAAGTTTGATAAATAATTCCAACTTTTTCCAGACTAAAATATATCTTAGGTATACTTAAAAGTACATGTACTGGTACTTGTAAAGCTTTTCTAGGATTTTTAAAGTAGGGTCCTAAATACTAGCGATAGGTAGGGTACTACAGAACATTATTAATGTGTAGGAGTAAATAGCGTCAAATGGGTTTTAATGTATCTGCGTCATTTATTTTTGCGTAAAATATATCGATAAAGATAGAAAGGCTTCCTTTTGTATACTTTTCCCCCCGAACTTTTTTTCTTCTGGAAATACCCTGATAAAGTGCTCTCCTTTGCCTTCGCCTTTGCCTGGTTATTTTGGGATCCAAAAACTCAAAGAAAGAACCAAAAATATACATAATACCTAGTAGGTACTAGGTATCCGTTGATAGTAAGTAGAATAAGTGTAGGTTTCAGTTTGAAGGACAAAAAACCCACCAGACTTTGAGAAATATAACCGAAAATTCGGCTGATGGTGAGACTCGGTTCTGCGGCTGTTCTCGGCTATCGATTTATTTTTACAAACTCAATTTTCGAAGGAAAAGTTAAAGTTAAAGGACCCCAAGTAAGAAATATGTAAGTGCGTGCCAAAACTAGTAGATAAACAAAGGATTTTGGACATTTTGTTCTACAGAGTCTTTCAAATATAGGGTACTATCAAAAAATGATCTACATAAATCAAAAAATCAAAGCACACTTTCTAGGATAATTTTTAGTCTTGTCTTTACAAGTTGATATTTACATTTCTTTTATAAGTATCTATATTCTAGGGTAAACGAAATAAAAGGATCTATTTCATTGTAAAAATCGTAAATTCAAGCAATTTAATTAGAAAAAGCTTTCAAAATTCACAAATTTTCTACTTTTATTTAAATTATCCAGAAATTCTGGATCAGAATTTTGAGCTCTTAAATCTTGTAGAAAAATACAGTAGTGAAAGCCTTATTAAAATCTCAGTTTTGTTGTTTACATTTTGAAAATTTTTAGAAGATTTTGAACTTGAATCATACAAGAATCTAAGATACCTACGACCTTTGACCTACATAGGATGAAACTTCTCAATAAATGATCAAAATTATTATTAAATTTTTGAAAGGAAAAGGAAACAGTAGATAGAGTAGGTAGTAGGTACTTATTCTGAGAATAAGATAAAGATATCTACTCGATTTCGGAATTTAAAGTAGCATATTATGTAGCTTGAATTTTGACAGACCCTGTATAAATATTGTACTCGAAATTCAGAACCAGTCTGGATTTTCCTGATATAAGCTATCAATGCATCTATCAGTACTACCACTACTATAGTAGTACCTACATAACGGAAAAGATTATGTTCAAAGTGTTCGGAGAAATACCGGAAGTGAACTTTTACAAAGTCATATGTGAATTTTTAATATTTAGCTTTGGCCTCTTGTTCAAGTACCCTACCTATCTATGTATAATAATAGTAGGTACATAATTTCAATATGTGAAGAAGGGTGTTCAGTGTCATGTCAGCCAGGGCATTGAAGCAGTAAATGGAAATTCTATTAAATTAAATTAAAATTCTCTCTATATCCCCAGCTCTTTCTTTCAATTCAATTTACTTCAATTTACTTGGAAATTTCATGGAAAATAGCGTAGAAAAGTACTTACATTAGGTAGTATAAGGGATAGATAGAAATATGAGTTTTTTTGAACAATCTAATCATGTAATTGAATAGAGAGATATAAAAGTCTATATGAATGGGATAAAGAATAAAGACTAATGACTTTTGAAATATCGTTGAAATGAAATTATAGGATTGCTTTACTATACTATACTACCAGAAGTACGATTGCATTTGTATAATTGCCAATTATTTAAGTTTAAATGATAATTATCTATAATTGACAAAACTACTATATAACACGAATATCAAATTACTAACTATTACAGAAGATAGGTTAGTCAATAATTTAAATTATCAGTACATACAATACAAGAGATTGTTAAATTCAGACCCAAAATATTTGAAATATTTCAGAAATATCAGTAGCTGTGCTTATTTTTAAAATAATTCAAATTAGGTAAGTATCCTACTTAGGTATATACCTTACATAATACCTTACATAATTAGGTAAATATCTAATTTGAAATTTTTGATAGTATCGGTCAAAGCCAATCTAGAAATAAAGGACTGATTAGTGATTCAAAATTAAAAATTTAGTTATCACTAGTGTTACAAATTTTTCAAAATCATAATTTGGGTAGGAAATTTCTTTATAATAAATGTAGAGTAGGGTACTTTATGAACTTAATATAAATTTTGGATTCAATTTCACACACTTTTCTTAATATCAGTAATTTGCAGATTCAGATATAAAAAAATAACCTACTACAGTACAAGCAAAATTTTCTATAGCTGATATTTTGCGTCTTCTAGATTATTTTTTTCTATGTCAAAAACTGTAAAAATATTTGGAAAAGCGTGAAATACTGATAGAATCAAAATATATATTTTGGGCTAATTCATAGCATTTATCTATTACTCCTTATTTGGACCAGTCTGTTTTATTTCGAATTAGACAAATCGGTACGGTTCCGTTTATAAAATGACCAGTAAAACTATAGCGATTTTTACTAGGTCGTATTATAAGGGTAACACGCTAGATTTCCCCGATTATTTTCTCACCCGTATGTTATTCACCCGTGTCAGTTTCTCACCGCGACG
>JAQIXA010000486.1:0-42247 GCA_034699045.1 Nanhermannia cf. coronata Gr-Ori-00579
CAATTAGTGAACAACCCCAGATTTAAAATTTTTGAATTTGGCGCCATTTTAATTTTCAACATGAATTTGCTTAAAGTGAAGTAACTCCGTTATTTATGAACGGATTATCAAAATCTTTGTGGTTCTGATATCCTCCAGTGATGGCCAATATCCCATCAAGTGATGGCCACACTTTTTTTGAATTTGAATGAAATTGGTATACTAAAAATTTACCGGTAATTTACCGGTAATTTCTCGATAAACGATTAAAAAATATTACCGGATTTACCGGTTTTATTTATCGGTAATTTATCGCAGTTGCATTCTCTAATGTAAGTACTTATGTACACTAATACAAATAATCAAAATATTACACAATTGTGCATGTTAAATAAGTCTGGAAAGTTTTACAAACAAAAACTAACAAATCACTAATGCTAAGAATAATAATCATAGCGTAGTTTTTTTACTATATAGAATACCTTTACTAACTATAAGAACACGAACAAGTAATGTAAATAATGTAGTACTTACGATTAGTCAAGCAGACAATTTTTATAGATATACATATACAAATGATAAAATTGTCTTTAATTTTATCAAAATAAATACACAATTCTAGACTCGAGACTGTTCGTTGTAATCGTAATCTACTGCATAATTTTACAAAAAGATAAAATCGGTCTACTATTTTGAGAAAAATATCAAAAGCTTCAAATATCTTATATCTACATACCTACATAAAAAAAAATACTTTAGAACCTAAAAGTAAAAGAAATGAGTACCATAGACTGATGAAAATTTAAGAAACCTTTTGCAATTACACCTACTAGTGCAGTATATGTATTTCATATTGAATAGTAGGTAGGGTAAATTAAATAGAAATACATAATATGCCTGTAAAGTTATACTTAAAATGTGAGCTCTGGCCTAAATATTCAACTTATACAATCAGTATACGTACTTACTACATAGTAGTAGGTAGTAAGTATTAACAATGATTATATAACAGGAAAATTTTTCGGGTTGTTGTAAAGTTATATGGTACGATATTTCTCGGGTATTTTACACTGCTGGGGTTATCGACCCACAAAATCCAAACACTCTACTTTCTTTCTTTTCTTTACTTTTACTACCAATAGAACTGATACATTATGCTAGTACCTACTAGTACTTACCCGTGCGGTTCACAGCTGTAGGTACCTTTTGTAATAAAACTAGTGTACTATCAGTACAAACTGATTTTTGTCAATTCTATGGTCTTTACTAGACACTCATTATCATTATATACTGGTATTTATTATTTATATCAATAGATAGATATACTTTGTACTGTAACAAATTTCTTAATACGTATCTTGATGATATTTAAATGATTTATTGGATCTCGACTCATCGTAATCGTATCATAAGTCACCACAGATATTAATAGCTTTACTCTTATAACTCAAATTCACTTGCCCATATGTGTGAATAATTCAATGATTTTTTAGAATATTTGAATTTGCTTTTTCTTATGCTTAACACATGATGTTCCCATTTTAACACGAATGAAAAAAGTATATTAGTAGATGCCGATATTTATACTCATACAATGGAATATTAAAAGTCCCATGTGTAGGATTTTCACATGAAAGAAAAAGTGACCCTATTTTTGTTCGGAATCGGTGATTCAACTTCAACTTTTATTGATTCATTTTGACCCTGTTATACTTACCCTATACTTAAACCAGTATTTATATTAGTAGTTATGCAATCACTAATAAGTTTCTAGATTTAATAACATAGTTTATGAAAATTACTTACTTGATTATGGGCAGTAAATGTATAATGTATATCCATTTAATATTAAAAATTATTTAATACTAAATTTAATTTATAATAATATCGACCAATATTTATTTAGGCTCTTAACTGTATTACAAAGTATATTATGTATTGTGTGGTTATGTATATTAAAAGTAGATGTTGAAATTTGAGCTGGACTATAGAAGCGTGTATTTTCACAAAAGCCAAAAGCCTACCTACAGATATATCGGTATTATTAGAATTTTTTTATTGGAATACCATGTACCCACCTGAAAAAGGAGGGTCAGTTTAACACATTTTTGACCATTTATTTGGTCAAAGTCCTTTCAGTTTTCAGGAACTATGATTAAGGTATGCATGTAAAACTTTTATTTATTAGTTTAATTATCTAACCATAAGTATAAGTAGATATTATATGTATTAGGTATTAGGTACGAGTATGCTACTAGACATTCCAGTTAATGTTCATATTCATATTATTTGGATCTAATGGTAAAAAGTAAATATTCTAGTTCTAGTAAGTACTCTTACCATTAGTAGGTTATGAATTAGCAATTTTGGCATCAATCATAACTCATAACATAACATATACCTATGTAAGTACCTACCTATTTAAAGAGTTTGTGAATTTTTCCCAAATTAATTTTACCCGATTATCTAAGAAGGAAGTTCTGTGAAATAAAAAGTTTTTCAACAACTTTGCTTTCTCTGAAAAAACTTTATTCTACCTTATTGTACCCTACTACAGATATATACCTAATACTAGTATAATAAAAAGTGCCGGAAATACAGGTTACGTCTGGAGAAATTACGATAGGAGGGTGTTTGACCTATGTATTTTATACTCGGTTTCAAATTCAATCCGATTCAGTAATAATTGATGGCCAAATATCAAAACATTTTTACTTATCTGTTATTGAATATCTATAAGAAAATTATTTAAATAATGTGCATCCATACTTGTAGATACTTGTAGAAACAATATTTTTTAATTTGAGTCATTTAAAAAAACCTTTATCTAATCATATCGACAAGTTTTACCTAATCTAGGTATGGATATACATAATTTTATTTTTGAAATAACTATTTAAGTAGATAAAATTTTTCAAAACATTTAATCCACAAACTGCAACTTAAACCACTGTGCTGCTAATAACTTTTTGCTGGGAAAAGTATTTGAATTGAAATTCAATAAACTAATTGTAATTATCATTCCTTTTAGAGGATACAATTAAATTTTATTAATGATAAATTAAAACTTTTGAGTATTTTATTATTAATTACAGAATTTGTGTGCATATACGAAGACCAAAAACGAAAAATATTATTGGCCATAGTTCTTCGGTCCCTTTATTCAACATTATTGATGATTCATGATCACGTAGGTGCCTACTTTAGCTTTAGGTAAGGTACTGATTCTGATTACGATAATTTAAAAGTATCTATGTACTATGTAGCTTATATATAGGTAAGTAACTTATCTAGAGATTCTACTTGCTATCTTAAGTAAATTGTTAGTACAGTATATGTTTGTATATATACTTATTGTATAGGTTGGTACATACTGATATTACATGAGGGATCATTTCCAAAATAACGTTATAATAAAGTCAAAATATTTCCATTTCCTTTAAGTATAAAGATCGGTAAAAGATGCCAATTTGCATGTATTGTATTTTAAAAGTATCTATCCCAGTCTAGTACTATACTATAATTTCTTGCCTAGTAAAAATATCTATAAGGTTTAGATATTTAGACATTGTAAAATTTGTAATTGACAATTTCAATGTGAAATATATTGTATACCTACATATTATTACTAAGAAAAGTATACTAAAATTATCTCGAATTGTGTTATTACTAATTACTAGTACCCACCCTATTAGGTAAGTATTTTGCAGCTATCAATGTATAAAAGTACCTTAATTTAAGAGAATAAAATTGGAGATAGTGAAGTAGAAAAAAAAATCAAAGGATTGAAGTAATAAAATTGAATAAAATTTACTATTTACTATACTGTACTACCAAACTTATAGTTAGCAAAAAAATATTTTCAGTTTCATTATTAATTTAAGAAGAAAAGGTTATTATTAGAAAGAGTCATTAACGTCATACCTTGTTCCTCTATCTGCTAACTGTCATTTACCTTATGTAATCAACATGTACTACAGAACTATCCTTATGTAAATATCGAGTTAAAATAAGGTTGATTGAGTTTGAGTTTCTCAACACTCATCACTTTACTTGCACTGAACTTTCGAGGAGTTCAGTTTCCCTTTCATTTGCTCGAGTTCGGGTAATTTGACGAGGTCATTGAATTTCAACATTTTTCCGGAATTTTTTTGGAGGGCTTTCACACTTTTTTTACTCACTCATTTATGTTCATGCCAGAACTTATATAAAGATCTAAATAAGGTAGGAACAGGAGCTCAAACACCTGCAATTATTGTACTACTATATAAATAAATAGGTGCACATATACTTATATTATACAGTGTCATCTGAAAATAGTACTTTTATAAGAAAACTATTTAATTCATTTTTCCAGAAAATTTGGATCTTTGAAGCCAAATAAAATTTCTAATGGATTAATAAAAACCTGTAGATTCTTAAAAGATATATTATTCTGTTTTTAAATACCCAATATAACCTAATAATGGTACGGTCACAGACATGGACGTTGACATTTAGAAGTAGATAGATGCCAAGCACCTATTGCATTGATACAAATCATAGTATGTAGTAGGCACTAGTATGCATGGTATAGTATCTTACAAATATCTGTAAAAAATTGACGAAAAGCAAGCTTTCATAAATATTTATCAAATAACTCATGTCATGATATAAAAAGACAATAAATATAAATCATCAATCATTTCTTTAATATTAAGTATTATCTACATACAATACTATGCTACGGCTACAGAACAGATAGACATAGTATGTAGTAAGAAGGGTCTAATGGTAAGTTAGTAAAAAGTTATCGATCATTTTTTCTTTATTTTGTCTAATGTATAATTGTGACAAAACAGCTCATTTTTGCATAAACTATCTTTCTATAAATATTCAGTAGGTATATATTAGTGCTATCGGTACAGTATAGTATAAAATAAAGTATCTTGAAAAAGAGTATTATTTTTCATTAGGATTAGGTACAGTTATGATCTAATTACAGAATATAATAAGATTAGAAAAGATAAATAAATATATAAAAATGCTGCGAGCATTAATCAAAATCAAAACTCATCAGAGCTAATCTTTACAGAATAAACTTGAGTTTAAAAAATGACTATATTTGAAATCCTATACTATTTATCAATATAAGAATATGCATACTACTAATATAGTATCAAAATAAATTATTTTTGAGGAAGCTTTTATGCAAATAATGTCGTTATACTTTCCCTTTTTAGCAAAAATTTTTTTTTTTAAAAACACGATCTATTCTACCTATTATTCCCATTCATAAAAATATAAAATGACAATGAAATATGGTACAGAATACAAGTATATGTATATATATAATAGGCACCACAAGTACCCTACAAATAATAAACAATCTGAACTGAATGTATCTACAAATAACAAAAAAGTGTAGAATATGAGTTCATACTATTTACCATTTACAGTAGAGAAGTTGTACATTTTTTAATTTCGTTTTATTTTTAGATTGTCATTTTGAACACTTTCACTGAAGATGAGCGGCTTCAGTCGATAATTAGGTAGGGTACATATTGATATATATATTATTTCTTATTTTTAACTACTATATAAACCATTAGCCATTTATCCTTCGTTTTACCACATTTTGTTGCGTTTCTACTCTTTGAAAAAAATACCTATTTAAAAATATTTTTTTGAATACTTAAATAAAGCTAGATATTAATATTAATATATCTAGCTATACCCTATCCAGTACTTACTACCTATTCACCTATTCATATAAATATACAAGCCTTTCAACTAAAAAAAGTAGGGTATATAATCATAATCATATCAGTAAGTATACACAGTACAGAATACTTTATTAGTAAATAATGTAACTTACAATTTCAAATGATAAATATTTAATAAATACCTTTCTAGGTCTACTGTAGCCTGTTGTATAATATATAACCTATGTGATAATATGCATAGCATAGACAATATTTAGATTAGGGTAAATTTAATAAATAAAAAGCTCTAAATTTTGATAAGCAAATCTATCTTTAGCTTTGGTTACGTCGGTCAGTCATTTGTTGGTTCAAAATTCAAGTAAGTTGCTTCCTGTTCATTCGATTTCCTATTATCTGTATATTAATATTTACCTTTATTGTTTATAGTCATAGTACATTACTGTCCGTACCCTAGTCCGTATGAATCTAGGACATTTGGAAAGAGAATTTTGGAAAAAAGACATTTGCCTTAGGACATTTGCCATATAGGACATTTGCAAAGCAGAAATTTGCCAAATAGGACTTTTGCAAAGCGGAAATTTGCAAATCTGACATTTGCCAAAGCGGACTTTTGCCAAGGCGGACATTTACCATAAGACTTTTGCAAAAGCGGACTTTTAGAAAATGAAATGAATGGTTATTTTGAAATTCAGGAATGTGTTTTTGAGTTTTTTTGTATATCTGTAGATATGAAAAAATGTCAATCGTCGATGAGATGTCCCTTTGGCAAGAGATCTGATCTCCTGCCAAATTTTGAGATTTTGAGTTCAGATTTGAGATTTGAGATTTTGGAAAATTTTTCAAAAAGTCGATTTGACTACTAGATACTACTAATAAAATGTACCCTACTATTTAAGATTAGTATAAAAGGAAGTACATAATTTATGAATGTACCCTATCACTACTAGGTATTACAAATAATATATGAAATTTTTGGAAAAAAGACATTTGCCTTAGGACTGATTAACGGTCAATACATACAATATCCTATCCTATTTAAATTTTGAAATAAATGTAGTTAGGTATGTACTTTCTTTAAAAATTTTATCTAGCTTTTTATTCATATTACCTTTAAATAGTAGGGTATAGAGGTAGATATGCATACAAGGTAGGTAGGTACTTCCTATAAATATTCCAAAAACTTACCCTACTTCAATTCAAATTGATAGTAGTGCCTATTATTTCCTACATAGTGTAGGTATGTACCTAAGTTATATTGTGAAGTTGTGAATTTATATAAATAAATAATAAATAAGGTAAACACTGGACTATTGGACTCGCTACTGGCAACTACCGGTCTGCCAATTGACGATTTGTGGTGCTTGAAGTTTGATCGATACTTTTTTTATTTTATATTTAATACGCACAACACTAACCAGGAAGAAGAATTCAGCCAGGGGATAATGTCCGATTAATTATGGATTAGAATATTTCAAATATATTGTGCTACTGACTGCTGGAAATCTTTTTTATATGATTATGATTATACCTAAATAGTAGGTAGGGTACTTATTTGTGTACTTAGCAACTATAGGCATACATAAACATATCTAGCATAATATGTATATTTACATACTTTTAATTGCCTTTAATTGCAGTTGTAAGTGTGGGTTAATGTTAGTTTTACTAAATAGCAAAAAGCTTATCTTTAAAGTATAGTTTTGAAAATAAAGTATCTTTATACTTGTAACTCAACGAGGAAAACATGTAAATACCATTATAAATAAAGTATACAAGAATTTAATTGCTACCAAAAAAGCAATTAAATGGACCTATCTATAATAATTGAAATAATCTGTTTTGTATAATCTAGTTAAATCCGATCAAGATCCAAATTGAATTTACTCTTTATGTTCTAGTGTCTAGTAGTACTACTGGTAAAGTAGTATGTATACAGATACTACTTTACAAATACAAAGTACCCTACTAATCCTAAGTATAATTTACAACAAATTGTAAATTACAATACATATATAATCTTGCTATATTTTACAGAATTTTTATTTTATCTGTATAAATAATATAAAATCCAAATGTAACAATAATGTTAAACCATAATATTCATTATTCATATCGTAATTCATTATTTTGATCACAAAATACAAAAATTTGCATAAACTGTAGGCAGCATATTTATATTAGGTATTTATAAGTATCTACATACATACAAGAGATCTTTTAATTTTGCATTTTTAACTTTTTTTGAAGTTTATGATTGGATTGGGGAAAATGCTACAATTCTCAATTTGCCTCAGGGTAATTAGAGAATTAATAGACCTATGTATTATGTACCTTTTCTTATTCTTTTATCAGTATCAGTTCTACATTACATTACATGTCATCCTAATCCTTACTATGTATTAGTACTGAACTGATCTGTAGAAGAGAATTCAGAATTCAGATTCAGATACAACAAAATACAAAATACATACAAATACAGATCGTAGTAAGTCCCTGGTTTATGATTTATGGACTAATTTGTGCAATTTGTAATTTGTGCCTAGTTAATGAGTACACGGATAATAATTTTTTTTAACTTACCTTACTGTACACATTATTACTATTTACTACACATAATAGTTTACCGAATATCAATTAACAATTAAGAACTTGAAGTATTCCTGAAACTTCATAATAGACTTCAATATATTCAATATTCAATATTCAAGTTACTAAAAAAGCGATTGACTTTTAAAAGTTCTAGAAATGTCTTAAAATATCGGCAAATTTCATTTAAACTGTAAAACAACCATTAATTCCCAAGTCTTTCGAAATCTAGATCTAGACACATAGACATTTTAAATAGTACGAGTATGTGTATTGATTTGGAGTACATGCAAAGTTTTATTTTTATTATTAGTTGGTAGGTATATAGTCTAAAGAATCGCATTAAATGCTAAATTCATTGCATGACCTATAGAACAAAAAATAGTGTGAATATGAAATATGAATATGAAATATGAATAAAATCAAATACAATTACAGTACTAGTCTACTCGTATCGCATATCTTACTTTACTAAACTATTTATTCTTATTACTTAGATTATTACATTAATTAAAAATTATAGATTATAGACTCTGTAATGTAATAATCTATTACATTACAGAGTCTATAATCTATAATTTTTTTAAATACCCTATACAACACACAACTAGTTTGCATAGTTTGCATAGTGTAAAAAATATCTGCTTACAAACAATGTGAAAATTATAATTATTGTACCCTACTAATAGATAGTATTAAGAAATATGTAAAGTAAGTAACGTCCCTAGAACCTATGCATGTATATTGCATATATTCTGTAAATAAGCATTAAACTTGTGAATAGTATAAAAAAGAAGGTCGAGGAGATCAGTCAGGGCAGGGAATTTTTACCAAGTGTTTTAAGTTTGAGCTAGACCTAGAAATGTAAAATATTAGTGGGTAACTATTCCTCGAATTTCAAATCGAATGAGTAATACAATACTTTTTTGGAGCATTTTGAAGCTTCAAGATAGTTAAACACATTTATTTAAAGTTTAAGTATAGGGTGGCAATGAGTTAAGAGTTTAAAGGCTTTGATTTTTTTCTTTTTATGTGCCAAGTCCAAATGTCAGACACATTGAGATACTTTTTTTTTTTTTTTTTTACTTTGTATTCTCTTAACTACAGTTCAATAATAGCATAATACATAGTGAGATTTTAGAATAAGAATAAGAATTTCCCACGCAATCTTCGGGCTCTTTCAACTAAAAATACTACTGCATACCTAATATGTAGGTATGTAGTAAGTAGTAACTGTAGTAGGTACTTAATACTACATACATACAGGCAGTGTGAATCAGTGTGGTGTGGTACTATAAATTATAATGTTCTTTCCCGTCTCTTGAAAATCTCATATTTCTCCATAAGATAACATTTAAATTAAAATTCCTCTTCTTTCCAATCCAGAACTTGCATAGGATTACAAAACTATTATCTAAATAGTCACCAATACACGGCCAACATTTTCCCATGGTCATGACCCCATAAAGTTATAAATAGTAACTAAATCTAATCTTAAAGACTATCTAGTTATGATTATCCAGTATATTACAAGTTTACTATCTAGATACTTATCAGAATGAATTCAGAATTAGCATTAGTAGTCAAATTAAATATTTTATTGATTTGTATAAAACTAATTATATTAAGCACAAAAATGACGATATTCACATGTACTATACTGTAGTAATTAGATAAAGTGTCTTTATTTCTTTATACCAGTATAGGACCTGTTTCTAGAATTTTGAAATCATTTTTGTAGATATAATAAGTCTCTCCTCTGCTCTGCACTGTTGTAAAGTAAGTACCCTCCACAGTCCTACAATTATGAGCCTATTGAATTGTTAGTAATATTAGCATTAGCATGTACTAACTACTTTAACTAGCTAGCTACTTTACTTTATATGTAGGGTAAGTATTGTTTGTGTTGTGTTAAAGCTTTTCGGTTGCATCTTTTGATAAAAGTCTAAACTTGACACACATAAACATTATACTTAATATTATACGACTAGCCTATAGTACCTGCTCCGTGTTAAAAGTTTTATATTGCATACATGCTTGAGTTAAATTTTTATAGCATAGCCCTTTAAAAAAAAGGTTTAGTACAATTTTAGATTTCACTTTATTATTCTTTGAAATGTAAAACCATTATTATATAATATGCAAGACTATTATTATTTATACTGATACTGGGGCAAAATTAAATGAATATTTCTTGCTTTTTCTTGGCTAGTTGAGGTTCAGGATTGAAAATATTGAACACTTTGATGGAATTTTTGCATGAATGTTATTTTATTTTTGTCAAATTCCTTTCACCTACCCAAATCATTGATATTTTCTTGCTTGCTTTGCTATGCAGTACTAATCTGATTCTGTAGATATGGTTCTAAAATATATGTATGAATGTATGTCAAGTTTAACCTTATAAATATAAACCTTAAATAATATTCAATATTTACTTACATAGGTTAGTACTACCCTACTACAGTATATAAAAATATAATGGCAAATACAAAGTATGTATTATGTAGGTAGTAATATTATGTAATTTAGTGCTTGCTAGATTGGTATGTACCTACTACAAGCAACTTGATATGTATATTTAAAACATGTTATTTTACTTATCGCATCAATATCAGCAGTAGATTTCTTTTCTATATTGAAAATAATCTTTTAATACTTGTAAACCACCTACCTAAAAATCTATTACCAACAACCTACAGTATCCGAAAATGCAATTACATCCCGGATATTTTTAAATACCTATAGATAAATGCAATTGAAAGCGAGTTTCTAATATAAATTACTAGGTAAATGTCAAATGCCAAAATACCTCAAGATAACAGTTCGATATTTTAAGAATTAACAAAAATGGTTACATTTAGCTGGTAAAATAGTAAATTGACACCCCTTTATTTTAAAAGTTATGAAAACATCAAATATATCTCGATTTTGATGTTTTATATGAAAACTGGATAATTTCCATACATAAGAATAATATATTTAAAAACATTAGAAATTGAATAATATAATTTAGATAATACCTAGTCGATAAATAAAATTTTAAATGTCACATTCGAAAGAAAGGATTGACTTAAAAAACATAATATTTAAGTAATGAGGTAATTAAGTAAAATAATGAAAACATCTTTACTATCAGGAAATTATTCTGAAAAATTTACTTTAAACACTTTTTAGTGTTAGATACCTAAAGTTAGATACCTATTAATTCGTAAGCAAGTATTAAGATTTAAGTCAGGTAATCTGATTAATTAAGTTAGGAAATGTATGTAAATATTGGAATTATCAAGTGACTTATTATAGAGCTTAATAAAAATTGTATTTCCCCATGATTTATTTGGTTATTAGTCATTGAATAAATATTCTTTATAATTTGGCAGCTGTAGCCTTTTCAATTTGGGATTGGAACTCTCGAAGTTTCATGGCAAGTCCAATATTTCCTAAAAAATATGAATAAAAATCCAAGATTAGTTATTTAATTCAAAATCTTTAAAATTTCAATAGAAAAGAACCTTTAATCTTGAGTTTTCCCTGGAAAAAAGCTTTTTGAGCATTCAAAGTTCCAGACATCAAATCAAATAAATCTTGATCAGACAATTGAAGAGTAACATCAGGGCTGCCTAATAATTAAAGAAAATAATGCTTAAAATTCAAAAAATTAAATTCGCTGATATAATATATATACCCTTTCCGTCAAATGAAACTCCTCCTTTACCATTCTTCACATCAACAACCCAATATGCTTCTTTGCCACCTGGACCTTCACTAACCTTTTTTAAAAATGACAATAAAAATTTGGAAATAAAAAACTTAAATATATGAAATATACCTTAAATCCAAAAACACCATTAACTTTTTTAACAAGATCAGCTCCTTCTGTTTCAAGGACAGCAGCTAACATGTTAAAAACTGGAGCACACTTAAAATCATCACCAGCAACCATTTTGTCACTCGTTTGGTTAGCACTTGTCCTGTAAATAAATTGATAATTTTATTACAGATATATAAATTTTCTGTCAATGGGAATTTATTTTTATTTAATAAAATTTTACGAATAAGCACGAGTTTGTTGTCCAGTTGAGGCAAAACCTTTTTGATAGAGAGCAACAACAACAGCACCACCAAGTCCTAAATTATGCTGAAGAGCTAGTTTAGCACCAGAAACTTGTCTTGGACCTGCTTCACCACGAATTTGCAAACAAAGTTCTGTACACTGAGCAAGCCCTAAAAATATCCAAAATATGTATCAATTTTTAATTTAATACCCCACTTGAACCTTATATCTAGGTACTTAAAAGTAGAATGATGTGATCTATTGTTATTTCGCTTTCAAGTATTTAAAACACATAAACAGATAAAGAATGATTTTTCACTTTTTATAATGATAACAAGTAAAAAATATGATGATAACAGGTAGTGAAAAGATAATATACACCCAATTCCAATCGATACAATAACTTATCGTATGCAATATCAAAATACACATTATCGAAAATTGAGAGCCATAGTGCTCTCATTTTTATTTTTAATAGGATAAAAAAATTAATCCTATCAATTTCTATCAATCAAATAAGTTAAAGACCTCATAAATTAGTATTGTAAATTGCATAAAAATAGACGTATAGCTTTAAGAGGAAAAAAATGTTTTAAATGATAATTCTAAATAACTACCTATATTATGTATTTCGATTTCTATTGTTTTAAAAATTCTTTGATATCAATATGAACTAGGTATGAAAAATGACACTCGAATTAAATTAAAAATACTACTTGAAAAGTAAATAAGGCTTTTAGTACTCCGAGAGAATAACAAAATCACATTATATAAAGTTTACTCCTTTTCTTATCTAATCAATTAGGTTATGTTGGCTTTATACCCTCTAATCTAAACCTCAACTTTTTTTATAAAATCTATTCAAAATCTCAATTTCACTTTATTAGTAGTTGGTAATACCTATAATATGCTCTTTCTCTATTAGTAAAAGTTGAATCAAAACACTTTTTCTCACCTTAATAATAAAATTAGAGTACGAAATGAAGGGAGAATCTTAAAATTAAGAATATTTTATAGAAAGACAATTTGAGTTTTTCTAGAGAATTCAAAATTTACTTTTTTAAGATAGGTACTTGGCTTTCTGACCAACTACACTGAAATTATTAATATAATCAGCAAACGACTACTATGAATCAAAAATACATGAATGTACTACTTATTTATCTCTCAATTTCATTCTCTCTTATCATTAAGTTTATTAAATATTAGTATATATTCCTATATAAATAAATAAATAAATAAATAAAAAATATGATGGAATGGAATAGAAAATTAAGATATTTGTTAAAATATAAGTATACAGTATACTATACTCATATAGAAGCAATGGGAAGGGAATCATTATAATTTTGAAGTATACTGATACCTACTCTATAGCACTCATAATTCTTTTATATTTAAAAATTTAAAGCATGTACATTTAATACTATTAAATTAGATTAAATTATAGATATGGTACTATATGAATACTACCTATACCTAGTATATATCATTTATCATAGTACCTATTTAGGTATGTATTAAAAATAAATTCATGTAATAATGGTCGTATAGGTAGAGTATGGTACTCATGCTATTTTTTTAAATAAAAAGTTAATTATGCTGAGAACTTGCCATAATGGTACCGATATTTTATATTATTTCCAAAAGCTTTGCGCAATCAACATTATCTAAATGTAGGTATAAAAAATTGTACTCATTCTCAGCTCAGTTCAGTACAAAGTTCAACTCTCAACAACCACTACTTGTTTTATGCTATCTATAAAAACAAATACCTATCAAAATGGCATTAATATATATTCTACAAAAACTATACTACATATTTATAAACAAAAATATTTTCTAAATAAAATCATAACCCTCCGTACAATTTGATAAATATTATCATTAGCTCCTATAAAATTGAACTATGTACTTGTGACTCGTACTACTAACTAACTATACCTAATAACTTTTATATGAATGCCCACTGCCCATGTACCGTCAAATGAATGAAAAAAATTGAAAAGGTCAATAAATTATAAAAAAAACTAAATAGTAATTTGAATTAATAATAACGAGATGAGCGAAATGAATGAATCTTATAACATTTTATTTTCTTATACCTGTTGCACCAAGCGGATGACCTTTAGATATTAGTCCTCCAGATGGATTGACTACCACTTTTCCTCCATAAGTGTTGTCACCCTTGTCAATAAATTCACCGGCTTTCCCTAAAATTCATCAAGACAAAAATAATTATCAGTATGGTAGAATTTAAGAAAGCATTGTATGATTACATATTTGAGCTTTTATTTTACCTTCACCACACAATCCAAGAGCTTCGTATGTAACAAGTTCATTAGCAGAGAAGCAGTCATGAAGTTCACAAACATTGACATCATTTGGAGTTTTACCAGAATTTTTAAAGAGACGTTCGGTTGCGTTTTTTGTCATGTCATAACCGGCTAATTTCATTGGACTATCTTGAAATGTCGATGGTGTATCTGTTGCCATCTCCATTCCTAAAATTTCTACAGCCGTTGATTGCAAATTATGCGAATTTACAAAATCTTCTGACACAAGCAAAGCACAGGCGGCACCATCAGATGTGGGACAACATTGAAATTTTGTTAAAGGACCATGAATTTGTGTTGAACCCAAAATTTCTTCCAAGGTTTTAGTTACTTGAAATTGAGAGTTCCTGCAATTAAAAATAATATTTATAATTAGGTTTATAAACGATGAATCTATAAAAAGTTAACTTACGGATTTTTTGATCCATGCTTGTAATTTTTTTGAGCAACTTTAGCGAAATGTTCTGGTTTAGTTCCATACTTTTGCATGTGTTCTGCTCCAGCATTACCAAAAAATTGAGCTGCAATGGGCGCAGGTTGCATACCGACAGTATTAATCATGTTCTCAACGTGTTTATCTAAAGGATTTGTCTTATCTGGGAAAGCAGAGCCTAAAGAACCTTTCTCCATTTTTTCAAAACCAAGTGCAAGTACACAGTTAGCCAAATTTCCAGATATAAGTTGCTTAGCCATAAATAAGGCAGTAGAACCAGTCGAGCAGTTATTATTCACATTATAAATTGGAATTCCGGTCATCCCGACATTATATAAAACTCTTTGTCCACAAGTCGAATCACCTAAAATAATTTTTGATTGGATTACGAAATTAATTTAAAAAATATTTTTTATTACCATATACATATCCAACACAAGCTTGTTCAACTTGATTATAATTAAGTTTAGCATCACTTAAAGCCTTTCTAACAGCCTGAAATTAATAAAAAAAAAGGGTCATGAAGAGCTATGAGAATAAAAATGAAATACTGCTTAAAATAGTTAAAAAGTACATACTTTTACTTATATACCTACAGCCTATAATATAATCAATTACCTCCTGAGCCATTTCGGGGTAATCCATTCCCGTTCCAGGTTTTGTGAACTAATATAAATATAAGTGAAAAAGTAATCAAAAATAAGCTTTGTAATATTATTTTTACAAGTTAATTAAGTAAAATTAAAATGAATACCTTGGTCATTCCAACTCCAACTACATAAACTCGTCGTAAAGCTCGTGACATTTTATCCACTATTAATATGTAAACAATAAATTGAAAAAAGTTTAATTTAAGCTAATTTTTCAAATTGAAAAATTGAAAAATTCTTAGTTTTACTGTTGCACTCGACTTCGAATTTCGACTGACTATCTTACATAGCATAGTGTTGTTGAAATTGAAATAGATAAAAATATCGAGATAGTAAACCGGGGCTACATAATATAACTACATAATATATTATACAAAACTACAAGGTACCTACTATAAATTTATAAAGCTCAAAAGAGCTATTTAAAAAAATATACCTAGTGTCTAGTATACTCTCTCTTTAATTTACACATTATATCGTACATAATTGAGAGCGATTTAATTATAAACCTTATTTGTTACCTACCCATTTGTTAATAGTTATGTATATAATTAATTAAAGTGATTGTTTATCAAGTTCTATTAGATTTTGAACTTGAAATTCATTATTCTATAGTATTTGTTGTATAATTTTAATTTCAGTTGGTGCTTTGATTTAAATAAAAAATTATATTGAAAATAAATGTTTGAAATTATTTAAAATGCAAGATTTGCAGTTACAAAAAACTAAACCGATTGTTTGTAGCATGTAAAATGAAACGAAGTAATAAATAATTATGTAAAATATTTAATTGTCAAGCAGAAATAACTTACTAGATAAAATTTAGTTTAACATTAGTTATTATTAGTTATACATAATTTAAATTAAAATTTCAAAAAACTTACTTTTATTTTATGTATTGGTTTTTTGGGGCTACTTTTAATTGTCTGTAGAAGATCGTTGATTCATGCAAAGGATCAGCTGATTTTTCTACTCTACTGGTATAGGTAATACAAAAATAAAAATAAAAATTGTGCAACTGTATTGAGGCAATAAAAATAATATCAATATCAAATATCAAGTAGGTAACTGAATAACAATTAACAAAAAGGTAATTAAATAATACACTAATATAAAAACTGTAATAGGCTAAAAATTATCCATTACAATTACAATTGTGAAAGACAAATATTTAGTCAATAGGAAAATATAACTAGAAATTCAATTTTAACTTGAAAATGAACTCAATATAATTTTATAATCTTTAAATTTAATTATTTATCTTTATAGGCTTTAGATTATATTTTAAATAGCTAGTTACCTACTAGTATATACTAGTAGTAGGTACCTAGCTATTTAAAGTAAATAGGCTACTAGTACTGACACTGAAAACTGTCTGTATATGTTCTGGATAAATGTTATACCTGCTTTCTTAATTTTAATTAATCTCAATAGAAAATAAAATCAAACTAAACTTTTGATCGCCTTTTGGCAGGTCTGAGTCTGAATAGAATAAGTAGGAGGTACTGACTAATAATTTCTACTTCTACTAACAGTTACTAACACAGATGCTCTATTAATCATATTATAGGTGTTTAATATCTATCTAAAGTTTATGCCTAAGCTATCTAAAGCCTAATAATATGAATATATCAGTGAAAAAACCTTAAACAAAATAATGATAAAAAAGACTCTGAACCCCTGCAACCCTGACTGTACATTATTTTTCAATTTCAATAATAAAAGACAATGCAATGGATAAATTATTAGCATTTTACATTTTACCTAACATTTTCAGAAAAAAGAAGAAATTATAGTAAATGATCCTATCCTGGTCCAGCTTCTACTGAAGCCCAAGTCTAAACACTTACTTTACTGATCATGATCATGCATACATGACATCATGGCAATGGCTAATTTAAACCAACTACTTTATAAATCTAACAATAAAGTTTAAATAAATACCATGTGCCCCACGGCTTGGTTTTTTTCAAGTAGGTGCATACCTATCTATAACGATAAATGAATAACCAAGACACTTATCATATCATCGACCTCGACCATCGACAATTACCAAATTACTAACTATATACTCTAAATTTACATTATTTAATTAATACCTTCTCCTGCTGTACTATGTACTCCAAAAGGATTGCTTAACTTCCAAAGTATAGTCTCCAACTGCTAACAAGTAAGTACTCCAGCAGCAATCGTCTCGTCAGGTGAGTAGCCAGTAGTCAGTAGTTAACTAACCTGCTGTATCATAAAATAAAAAAATACAAAAAATGAGTTTCATCGAACAGAACAGACTCCTATTCCTATTCTGCAAAAGTGATCTAATTATCCTAATGAATTACATACCATAAAAAATGACTAGGTAATTAGTAATTATTTAACCAATTATTTATAAATTATAAAATTATTATCAATTCATCAAAAGTAGGTTATTGTTATTCTTACCTTTCAAAAAAGGAAAGGGTGATTTTAAAGGTCAATGATCAAGTATACAACAAACTTGACTCAATGACATGGATCCTGTATTGCAAATGGCTACACACTAGCAACTTGACACCAAGGTCATCCAAATGGTCAACAATGTCAAAATGTAAACATTCATTAAAAAAAACACAAAACAAATCCAAATCCACGGCACTTATTTTATTACTTTTTGATTTGATGGTAAAAAAATAAATAAAAAATAAATTTTATTTTTGAGTGAGACCAGTCATGATTTAGGCTTGCGTATCATATAATGCTATTTAGAGATGTCTCAAAAAATTCAATATCCCCCTATAGTAGTGATTAAGGAAAAAGCTGAAAAAGCCTTCCAAAATAGACAAAAATTAAAAAAATTTGTGTTAATTTTTAATAATTAAAAAAGTGAACAAGAAAATTAACTCGAGTGTACTAGAGGTAAGCTCCATTGACCTTTTTTTCGTCAGTACCCATGATCCAAGTGGACCAAACGGTGACCATCTCCTCCATCATCTCTCGCTCGGCCCAGTGATAAATGTCAAAATTCTCAAAAAATCTCAAATTCTCCAAAAGTTTCTAGGAGGCCAGTACCAAGTGTTCCAAGTTTTATTTATATAAGATCTAGGTAGTTTGACCTTTCTGGTCAAGTGACCCTTGTATGACGATGGTACCCTACAAAATTGACATTTTAAACCCTGGTAAATCATTTAATCTCATTCAAACAAACTAGAATTGTACAAATCTTCAAATTTATATCAAATTTGGCAACCCCCGTCCCTTGGCTATAGGTATCAGTATATGTATAGATGCTGCTGTAGAATCTATATAAGTATAGGAAAACGATATTATTATGGCTTCCTATTTCTCATACATTCTATACATTACATAGTAGAGCATATAGTACAGGTATATGTATGTATGTATATAGAACATCATCTGTGTATTATTTACATTTACTAATTTTTTTAACTTGATCTTTTGCTAAAATTGAGTAATTATAGAGTTATTTATGATGGTGTTCTAGAAATTACTTGTCAAACCTTGTGGTAATTCTATAAATTTTCATAAATAAGGTGTATTTTATAAATTTAAAGTGATGTTGTCCCTTAAAATGCCAATGATCAGTACCGCCTCAACCATTAAAAGGTCAAAGACCCTTTTTACAATTTAAATTATTGACATTATAATTAGGCATAATGTCTCAATACCTGTTTATAATGATGGTTTTGACGAGATTAATGATTTGAAGGGTTAGAATAGTTTAGAATTAGAATGACTTGGGGCTTATAAAGAGGCCTCAATTTTTTTCAATTGACGTTTTAAGTTTTTAATGCATTTTTGGTAAATTCTAATTGTGTATGTCAATTATTAGATTAGTGATTAATATTTTTTCTCTTATTGCCAATTGATAACTAATCGTAATTAATTATTTATGAATTCATAATAGGGTTCAGAAAAGCAAAAACTTAAAGAAAATTGATATTTAAATTCTCAGAAAATTCGTAAATCGAATCGTAATTTAAGTTCAGTAGGTAGAAGTTTAGAAGTATAGGTAATATAGAGCCATATAGCTAGGTAAGGTATTAATTAATAATTTTAATGTTGATACTTGGATCTATCTTGATCTTGGTGCTAGGCTTACTTTTATATAAATGATAATTAATACCTATATGATATTCGACACGGTATTGGTATTTCAAAAGTAATTAATTAATTTTTTTTTGTGATTATTCTAGAATAGAGCAAGCAATAAAAGATTCAATTCAAGGGGAAGAATTTGACAGAATAATAATATTTGAAAAGAAGAATTTGTGTTTTGTTGTTCTGCCTGTTTGTGCTATTTATAAATAATTGTTTTATCTTTTAATTATAAATGTAATCCACATACTTAACTAGGTACTGTTGCTGATCTTTTATACTTGTTTTTAGTTTTTATAAAGTACTTAAAAGAAAAGCTTTTCATCTGAAATTGGTTTAAAAATGAGTTGTAGTAATGAGAGTGAAAAATGTTGGCAATATCAAGATCTTCATCTAGTTTTGAGAAGAAGCAAGGGATTGTGTTATTAATTGCACTCTTCGTTTTGTTCACTGGTGTGAGATCAGTGTAAAGAAATATCAGAGCAGCTAATTAAAAGAAATACAAGATGAATGGAGAATTTCCTCGAGTTCCAATCACTACTCTTGTAAAATTTGACATTTAAATTAAATAGAATTTTATTCAATCAATATACATGTTAATTCGTCTATTATATTTTAATTTTAATAGAGTGGTGTCTCCAGTCTGGTCGATCGTAAGTTTTAATATTGCTAACCTACATACCACCTATTTTATTTTATTACCAGGCTTCGGAAAATTTCTCTAAAAATTTCAAAAATTTCCCTTAAAATTTCTCTTCTATATAATTAAATACCCGTAAAATAAATGAAAATAGACATTAAAAAATTTGATTTTTCAATAATTTTCTGAATAATATCGAGTCAAATGAAATTGGACGTATTGTTAGTAATAACATTTTGAAACTTTAAAATCAAAGAGAAAGAGATTTTTTGGCTAATGTGAAATAAAAAATTTTTGATACCAAAATTAAGGTATTTGTAAAAATAATAGAGTCCATATATTCATGTAAAATTTTATGAAAACATGAATAAAAACTAATATTTTTCAATAGAAACCGTGAAAATTCGTTAAATAAAGTAAAACGCTTAAATATTTTTCTAAAAAGCCAAAAAATTCTTTTTCAAAAACACGAAATTTTAACTTCATGAAAAATGTCGAAAATATTGAAAAAGATTTGGGTATTTATAAATTTCTTTATTTTGTTAGAGATATTTTTTCCGAACTCTGTTTATTTCATATACTTTTATGCATACATAATTATTCTGAATTTCTTTTTTTTTAGTTCTGCCCGAGATGCCTTTGCCTACTCCGCTACCCCAAACTTTAAATACGAAATCTCTTTTATTTCATCCACGAGTAGCAGAAGAGGCTGGGAGACTTCTCACTATCACCGACGACAATCTCACTATGCAGCTCATCAATTCATTAGGGCAAACTTCTTCAAAGCACATGTAAGCACACATGACAATAGAGTTTAATAATTTTAATACATATTTATAATGTAGGTTCTTTCTCGTACATAATAATAATTACTAATTAATTACTTTAAATTTTTTTTACAGAGAATTGAATGATGAGTATCAAGAAAATGTATTTGAACAGCAAAACGCACCAGCACTGCTCAGTGGAATTTTAATGCGAAAATCTGATGTATTTAAAGGAAAACAAGGTACCTATAATTAATCTACTAAAAGATTGAGATTTTTATTATAAATTATAGCAAAATTTCCTTAAAACATAAGGAAATTTTTTTTAAAGTGAAATATTGGAATCCAAAAACAGAAATTTTGCACTTTAAAAGCCTCGGATTTTTTTTACATTTGTAATATGAAATCGACACAGTTTTTTACGCAGTTTTTTACGAATATTAAAACAATTTTTTGCTCACTCGACCCCTTCCCGAGATACAGGTCAAAGGTCAAATTTTGAAATATTAAAAAATCAGCTTCTATACGAGTTAAAGACTAATCTTACACATCATTATCTACATTGACTCCGAAGGTTAAAAAATTGAAATATTCTAAATTGACCTCAAATATCTCGGGAACGGATCAAGTGAACAAAAAATGGTTTTGATATTCATAACCAGCGTAAAAATCTGGCCGATTTCATATTACAAATGTAAAAAAATCTGAGGTTTTTAAAGTGCAATACTACACCCAAAAATAATACTAGAGTATTATACTATACTAATAATTTTACTAATAAAAGTAGTATTTTTAACTATTAACATTTTTCAATTATTTTCTTAAAAAATTCTACATTAATTTTAAAGATTGGAGCAGGCAACACCATCATCAAAATCAACAGACAACGAATCATCCTCCTCACCATCATCAACAACATTCCCATAATTCAGAAGGTAATGTTAACAATCAATTTGATGGTTATTCTCCAAATTCGACCGGACACTTGCCTCAACCTCTTACTCAACAAAGTCATTTTGGAGAACAAGCTTTACATTCATCTCCTCTAGGTAATTTATCATCGCCCGAATTGTCAAGTCTTGCTGCTGCTGGCCAGCTTTTTCAAGGTTCACCGTCTCAACAATTACCACTGGCACCAAATGTGATTCCATCATCTTCGTCAAGCCATTTTGGGATTAATAGCTTCCCTTCTGTTGGATTGGTAAAAAATAAATGCACAATATTTTACTTATGTGTTAGGTAACTAATAAGAATTGGAAATTTTAAGCCTGATTAATAATAAAATTATTATAATTTTTTCTTCTAGACAAATTCGTTTAATAAATTTGAAAAACCAGTCCTTCATGTTCCAGTTCCAAAAATGCTAACTCCTCCTATTAATAATTCTCATTCAAACCATCAACAACAGCAAGCATACCCAAAAAATTTAAAGGATCAATTATCTCCAATGAAATCTGCACCAATTAATAACTTAAAAATTGAGACTAAGTTAGAACAAAATATGGTTATAAATTCAACAGTAATAACAAATAATACTAATTCTAATAGTGTTATAGAATCAAAAAATTCGACAAAAGATCATAACCAAATTTTGCAGGGACCACAATTAAAGTTGGTTCTTCCCCGAATGAATTTGAACAATATAAATTATTCTACTCCGGTTACCGAAGTGCCCAATACAAGATCTGGTGGTGTAAAGAAAGACCCAATTTCTCCAAAAGAAAAGAAGCCAAGGATAACAAGATCAGAACGTTCAAGTGCCGATTCCTCTGGTGCAGGTGGAAATAATAATATTCATGAATTAGAATCTCCCAAAAGAAAAATTAGGAGAATGGAATTGAAACTTGTGCCACTTGTTGAAAAATTAGGAGGAAATGTCCTTAATAACAACACATACCATCGATTTTTAAAGTTAATGGAAGTAATTTTGGATTCATACGATTATTGCGACAAAAATGATATGGACGTTGATGAGGACGACAACGTTGCACCAGAACTCCTTATACCTAAAGCTCAACTCTCTGAATTATGTGCGGAAGCAGCAAAATTACGTGCATTAGGAGCAATGGTAAGGAACTTTTTAGTTTACATAATTAATAATTTTCGATAATCTATAATTTTAGTATATTTTAATTTAATAGAAGATTATGTAGTAGTGTTTATTGTATATACACTCGTATCTATTCTTATAAACTAATCTTTATTTTATTTTATTTTATTTTTTAAATAAAATTGTGTTTAATTTGTTCTATATTTACTCTAGATAAATATAGCAAAAAGTGAACTTAATTTTAAAGCTAATTGGCATAATTTTGAAAATTGCAGGAAGCTATCCCAGCAGACAAAATTGTCCGGCTTTTATCAGTTCTTGAAAAGAATATACGGGATGGATCAAAAGTAACACCACTTGCTGACCCGGTAATTCAATTAAATAAATTGACATTGATATTGTTGCTTTATTTAGAATAAAAATACTAATTATACCTTATTATTTTTACTTGTAGGATGAAACGGAAGAAGAAGGACGCCTTTGGGTTGAATTAACAATGGAAAGTATAATTCGAGGTGTTTTAGCCAGTCTTACTGCTCTTCATGTTCTTACAAGCCCAAATATGCCCAAAAAAGTGTATATGGAAGACCTTATTGATAGAATTGTCATATTTACAAAATTTCAACTACAAAACACGATCTACCCTTCATTTGATCCAGTATATCGAATTGGAGGAAAAGGTATATGATAAATACATACTAATGAATATTTTACCAAAATTAAGCGATATTAAAATTAGGTATAAATTATAATATAATAAAATTTAAAATTATAGAAAGCGGAGCAAGTAATAAAAAGAAACGTGCACATGCTAAGGAAGTTAGAGAAAAGAGTATTATTTCCTTTTACCATAAAATTCATGAAGTTGTTGCACTATTGGCGGATTTACTGAATGTACAAGTTCTTACAGACACCACTGTTCTTCATTTATCGACTTTAGGTGTTTCTCCATTTTTTGTTGAAAAAGTTGATGAACTCCAATTATCAGCATTAAAACTTGTTACTGGTGTAAGTAGAAGAATAATTTAAAAAATTCTTTTTAACAATTAATATTATTTATATTGAATCTAATATATTTCCACTTGCTTTTTTACAGATATTTGCCCAATATGAAATGCATAGAAAATTATTACTCGACGATATTTTAGCATCAATTGCAAGATTGCCTAGTAGTAAAAGAGGTCTGCGTACTTTTAAATTGTCAACTGGTTCAGAAGACTATATTCAAATGCTCACAGCTTTGGTGCTTCAATTAATTCAGTGTGTAACATACCTTCCTGATAAGTTAGCTCTTAAAACGAAAAATTTGGCTGTTGTGAAAACTGAAGAAGGAGCATCTAAAGAAAGAACTAAACAAACTGAGCTGGATACATTAATTGGTGGTCGTTACGATACAGCATACAAAATTGCAGGTATAATTTTTTTTAGAATTATTAACATAGACATAGAATATTATTGTGCTAAGTAATGAATAAAGTTAGATAGAAAATAAATAATACCTAAATAGTAATCTAATTTTTAACGTTTTTAACCCATTGTAGCAAGCTTTCTAGCTGTTTTTCTAAGTAAATGTGGAAATAAGTCAGAAGATTGTGATTATCGGCAATTGTTTGAAAATTTCGTCCAAGATCTTTTGTCAACCGGTAAGATAAAATAAAAATCTTTAATTAGAGTTACATACTAGATATTGGGTTGCGGGTTGGCTGTTTCTTTCTAATTTGAAATATTAAAAAAGCCTGTAAAGTTAACATTTTTTTAAACATTTTTTTAAATAGTTAATAAGCCACAATGGCCTGCAGCAGAACTGTTGTTATCTCTACTTGGGATGCTTCTTGTCAAAAACATGACAAATAAAAATTGTGAGGTGTCAATGAGGGTCTCTTCTCTTGAATATCTTGGTGTGGCAGCTGCTCGGCTTCGCAAGGATTCTGTTTCATCTCGTCTCAATATGGACATCATTGACAGAATAATAAATGATATTAAAAAAGAAGAAGACGCTGATAAGGACGAAAAAGAAAAGGAGGACATTTTAAATTCTGATGAAAAGAAAATGGAGTTTCTACAAAGGCTTCTTTTGGATTATTTAGCTGTTATTGGAGAATCTGATCCTGCTCTAATGCATGCAAGACATTTTTATATTACTTCATGGTGGAAAAGTGCTGCTACAGACATTGCAAAAAGTCTTAATCAAAGAACAAATTCTACATCAAGTAAAAAAGCTATCCGCTCAAATAAGAAAAAGAAGAAAAAGGGTAATAACTTAATTTATTTTAATGTTTATATTCGAAATTAACTATTTGAAAAAAATTATATAGGTGAAAGCTCAGAGGATGAATTGACATCGTCAACTGACATGGACGAAGATGAAGAAGAGAAAGAAACGGAGACAAGTGCGAAAGTGTTAGAATTAAAAGAGAATCGTAAAACATTTCTTTTATCTAAAGTCCGACCTTTTGCCGACAAGGGTGAGTTTTACTATTTTATTAAATGATGTAGTTATAATCTTAATCTTCCAATATAAAATTAAAGCACTCGTTCTAATTTTTTAAAATCTTAACTTTTTTAAATTTCAGTTAATTCAAAGAAAACCGAATATGTTCAAACTTATGTCGATAGTCATAGTGCTGAACTTATTACAAGATATTTAGCTTCGAAAAGACCCTTTTCTGCGAGTTTCGACTTCTTTTTGAAAAGGGTAAGCCTTAATACTATTACAATTATAAATAGGATTATTATTGTGATTTATTTTTCACACATTAATGTCCTTCTAGATTTTAAGTGTATCTACTGAGCAAACTGTGGCCATAAGGACAAAAGCTTTACGTTGTCTTACAATGGTAATTGAAGCGGATGCGAATGTATTAGCCTTGGATGATATTCAACTTTGGGTGAGAAACTCATTTCTTGATCAATCGACGTCTGTAAGAGAAGCGGCTGTTGACTTGGTTGGAAAGTATGTGCTTTCTTGCCCAGATCTCATAGAAAAATATTATGAGACTCTTGAAAAACGAATACTGGTAATTTTGTACTTAATTAATTTGATTTAATTTCTTAATATTTAATTTATTTAACATATCTACTGTTTTTAATTCAGGATACTGGAGTGAGTGTTCGTAAACGTGTGATAAAAATTTTAAGAGATATCTGTATTGAACATCCAAAGTTTCCAAAAATCCCCGAAATATGTGTAAAAATGATAAGAAGGGTCAATGATGAAGATGGTATTAGAAAATTAGTTATGGAAGTGTTTCAAAATATGTGGTTTACTCCTGTGAAAGAAGAGCCTTTGGACACTGAATCACTGCTTCGTAAAGTTTCTCATATTACTGATGTCGTTGCTTCATGTGAAAAAGTTGGTCTGGACTTTTTTGAACAATTACTCTTAAGTGTAAGTTTGAATAATTATTTTTTTAAATGTTTCTAGAAATTTAATATATTATAATATGTATTTTTGTCTTGTTTATATAGCTTTTTAGACCAAGGGATGACAAAGAGGATGTTCGTGAAAAGGTTGTGAACAAAGAACCACCATTGCCAGTTCTTACAGCTTCATCACAAATTGTTGATTGCCTCGTTGAACATGTATTAAGATTAGAAGAGAACTCAACTGACGAAAAAAATAATCCAAGTTCAAGGAGATTTGTTGCTTGTGTTGCTACTCTACATCTTTTTGCTAAAATTAGGCCACAGCTTTTAGTTAAACATGCAATTACTCTTGAGGGATACCTTTCACTTCGAGCTCAAGTAAGAATAATATAAATATTAAATTAAATATTTTGCAAAGGGTTAAGTATAAGGTTAAGTTATAGCATCTATTTACATATAGATTATATAGCATTTGATTTTACTAGGTTTGATTATGAATAGGGGGCTAGTTAAATCAATTTCAGTTTATGCTCATATTTAAATTTTTTTTTCTTTAGACCGCCGAGGAAGTGGCAGCAATAGCAAATATTGCGAGTATTCTCGAAATGGTTATTCCATTACTAGTCAATCCATCGGATACTTTTTTATCGCAAAGTAAGTAAAATATATACCTAGTAATGTTTTAAATAGTAAAATTTTCTTTTGAAAGTATTTAGATTTATTTGCATCGTTCTTATTAGTTTAATTTCAATTTCCAATGATTATATATACTTCTTTTTATTATATTAACTAGTTGAAGAAGATTGTGTGAAATTAATATTCAAGAATGAGAAAACTGTAATTGAATCCTGTCTGGCTTGTCTCGGAGCTGTAGCTAATAAAATTACTCATAATTATAAGCTTGTGAGAGATGTTTTTGGACGATATCAAAGTAAGCCTTACTTAATTTTAGCCAATTACCTAATTAATACTAATTATATATAATATATGATGATTTTTATTGATTTTCTTATTTTTTATTTTTAGAATTACTTTTTACTCAAACCAGTGCAATTAGATCAAATCCAACAGATCCTCGTCTTAGTGAGCAGTTGCCTAGAATTAGAAGGGCAATATATACTATCGGTATATTTCTAAGATACTTCGATTTTGCTCAACCAGAAGTGTATGGAGATTTCTCACCAAATATCGTTCACTCCGTTTTCAACGAACTGTTATATTTGGTTGGCCCTATTCCATTGGATTTGCAATATTTTACTTTACAAGCCATTGGTCACTTGTGTATTAGGCATTATGAATTAATGTTGGAAAATGAACTGAAATCAATATATCAACAACTTCTCACATCTACACTGCCTTCTGAAGTAAAATTAAAAATTCAGGTGCTTTTAAATATTCAATTGTATTTAACTGAAGAAGAACTTCGAATGATCAAACAAGACCAAGAATGGGCAAAACATTCGAAAATTGAGAATATCAAAGAAATGGGCGATGTTTCTTCTGGAATGGCCTCAACTGTTGTCCAAATATATCTCAAACAAATTTTAGAGTCTTTCATTCATCCTGATGTTGGAGTAAGACTTGCCGCTGTTAGAGTAATACAACTTGTTCTTCAGCAAGGTCTTGTTCACCCTATTCAGGTGAGCATGAATATTAATTTATTCGAAATTTTTTTTCTTGAAGTAAACTAGGTAGCTTCATATATTTTATATAATCTTTTCATTTTACAGATTGTTCCATATCTTATTTGTATGAGTACGGATGAAGAAAATGGTGTAAGCACAACTGCAGATAAACAATTACAGGAAATAGAAAAAAAGCACCCTCAATTTCTGCAGAGCCAAGTTTTAAATGGGATTCGACTTTCATTGCAACTTCAAAGGGTTTTAAAAGCTCATGATATTTCATCGTTAGCACATCCTTATTATGGAAATAATCTGCCAATTGTTCGTGGTTTTCGGACTCGTCCAAAGGAAGGACCAAGTGCTTTAAACGGCTTCCTTTATTCTCTCTTAAGAACAATAAAGCCTCAGAGAAGAGGGATAGCACTCTCTTTACTCAAACAATTTGACGAACAAAATGTAAGTGTTACTAAAATTAACTTAATTTTCATTATATTGCCTACCTAATCTTAATATTTATGTTTATTTATTTATCATAGAAAACTCTTTTATGTGATCTCCTTTACTATGCTGATAATTTGGCGTACTTTCCTTACCAAGTTGTAGATGAACCATTATTTATAATCCACCATATTGATATTTTAATCTCTGTCTCTGGATCCAATTTATTGCAAGCTTTTAAAGAGGTACTTAATTATTTTTAATTCTCGTTTTTTTTATTAAAAATGTATTATTGATCCATTGTCTTGTATTTTTTATAGACTTTAATTCCAATACATAACCCAGTGATAGAACATAAAGTAGTAGAGAACAACATTAGCAACATAAATAACGGTAATAATAGTAATACATTTATTACTGGAAACATGATTCTGGACCCAATCAGTGGTACTTTTATTTCTGATGGAAGTTCCACAATGAATGGAGGTGAAAATATACCAATGGATCTCGGTTTAAATGAGTTTGGTATAATTGATGCTAATAATGTTGTTGGTGGTGCTGTTAATAATATAGAAGAAAGTATTAGAATAGAAAATCCAGATGGTCAAGTTGTAGTTGTTAAGAAACACGTACCTGATATTCTCGAAGACGAAGATGATGAAGACATTGAATCTTTAGTCAAAAGAATTCCTGAAGATACAAAAACTCTAGAAGAATGTATAAATGCTTCTCAGGTATGGATTTTTTCCTTTAACTTATAGTTATTACTTATTACATAATAAAATAATAATAATACTAGTGTCAAATATGCATTTATATTTTATGAAAAACTAATTTTTAATATCTAGGGTTGTCTACTTCTGCTCATGGTTAAACAACATCTAAAAGATACTTATGGAATTACAGATACGTGAGTTTCATTTTATTTTTTTTATTACCTACCCATCTAAATATTTTAAATCTATATAAGTATAGGATTATTTAATATTTACTGTTTTGTATTTTTTGTAATTTCAAGACGAATAAGTGGTTACTCTCCTTCTGATGCTACGAAAATTTACGAAAGACCCGTAAATCGAAGAAATGCTCAAAATTTTGTTCCAAAATGTACATTGGCTAACTTAAAACAACCAATTTTAGGAGATAGCGAAGAAGGTCGAAAAGCTCTAGTTGAGCAGTATACACATGTAAGCAATAAAATGATTCAACGTTATTATTATATGTACTACTATGTAGACTAAAGATAAGATAATTCAGAATTGAATAATGCTTTAGCTTTAGTTCTAATGTTTTAAAAGCTTAAAATTAAATTATATTTGTTTCAATGACTAATTTTAAAATCTTTTTACAGTTCAAGCAATTGATGCTAAGAATTGACCCGGAGGAAAATGAAGGTATAATAAAACATTTAATTTTGAGATATTTTAAAATTTTCATTTAAAGTTAGAGTTAGACTAGGACTAGAGAAGTTATATTGAATAAAAATTAAAAAAATAGTTATGTCTAACCATACTAATTACAAATAACATTCTTAAAATTAGATGACGAAGTTAAACAACCTAAGATCAAAATTGACCAGAACATGTTCCAATACTCTGCAGGTAAAATTAATGAAATTCCTCGTATTTTTCATTTGCGTTAATTAGTTTGTGTTGGGCATTAATAATTTTTTTTTATTTGATTAGTTACTCAAAATTCAAAGAAAAGTAATATTCCATCATATCCTAATGAAGTTCATATTACAAATAATCCACCAACAACTCCAACATTTTCTGGCAATTCATTTTCATCAAATATGAATTCTAACTCTTCCACACCTCTTTTAAACAATAATAATAATCCAATAACTCCACAATACATTGTGAAAACTCAATTTCCAACGCCTACAAATTTATCTTCCAAGGTATGTGTATTTTACATTTTATAAAGTACCTATTTTCAATACAATTTATTTATTTTATTTATAAAATTATTCTAATTTTATTTTCTTAAATTTTAAAGGAGCCCTTAGTTCGTATACCCAAGTTGACAATAGTTCCTTTGAAATTTCCCGGAGGAGGTATTGAAGAAATATCAAGGAAGTCTCACAAAAAAGACCATCACCACCATCATCATAAGCATAAAAATTCAAAACACAAAAAGAAAAAGAAACATGTCGTAAGTGATGATGAAGACTCTGACAATGACTCTGATCCAGATTTTCGCCTTTAATGCTTTATTTTTTTATAATATATCAATAATAATTTTTTCTATCAGTATTTATTTACAATATTTATTTAATCTAATCAATAACTGTTGTGAAATTTCGTTTAATTTCGGTTTCGTTCGACAATCTATTCATTTAATTCTTAATTTCTAACATTTTTTAGTGTCAAAAATCTCAGTTTCAATTAGCTTTTTTCATATAAAAAAGCTAATTGATAATAATACCTAGATTTAATCAATTATACAGAATACTATCCATATTTTAACATTTTTTTTGTAATTTGTGCAATATTATCCTCGTGCCGTTTAAACTGGGTAGTAAATGATAAACAATTTTTTTTGTTTTATTCTTTACAATCTAATTTTTCTAAAAAAGGTATCAATCATTAATACGTGATTAGGTATTCTTGTCGAAAAGAAAAACACATTTATACTTTTTTGTTTTAAAATTGATTTATTAATCAGTCCAAAAACAAAAAGATGCACAAATTTCTCAACAAACATTTATACTTGATATTTTTCATTAGTTGGTATTACAATACGAATACGCTAATAATTTATCTTGTATTGTAGGTGAATATAATCTTTAAATTTTTCAAATTTTTCAAACAAGTATCAATTTCCGATAAAATTTTGTCAATTCGAGATGCCCATGGGAAATGAGAAATATCAAGTATCAATTTCCGATAAAATTTTGTTAATTCGAGATGTCCCATGGGTAATGAGTAATGAGATTCAAGTTTCAAAAAACCCAATTAATATTTCTGAAGTTGTCCATCTTCAAACTTTTAAAAGTATTTTAAATATCCTAAAAAATATGTATGTTCTTTTTATGTACCTACGTTTTATCGTTTTTTTAAACATAATTTTATACTACCATTCTGTGTTTTTTGCAAACTTTGTTGTAGAAGTCAGAAATGATATTTACAAAAAATCTTAATTATAAATTTAAAGAGTTGATAGGTAAATATACAAAAATGATCTAGATAGTTTACAAAATACAAAATAGATTTAGTATTGAAGTATTGATATGTTGTTAGAAAAGTTGAGACCTTTTTAACTAAAAAAGTATTTAACATATGTACAAGAAAGCTAAGCCTAAAATTATTTGTTTAAAATATATAATACATACAAATATTATACTTACTTTAGGTAGGTAATGTAACATCATAATTTATGTAATCTCTCTCTTTTTCTTTTTATTATCAAGAGCAATTTTTATATAACATAAAAATAGATAGTTAATTATAATAAGAATCTTTTTTATATTTTTAAATAATATATTTTATTAAGCTATTTGTTTTTGTTTATTTTGTAAATTATGTAAGTTATGTATGTATGTAAAAAAAATCATGACTTGCTAGAGCCATGGTATAGGAATAGTAAAATCTCAAATCAAGTAAGTGGCCCTCGAAATTAATACTATAATGTATTTATTAAGATTGAAAATTATTTTATTTAGCCATTTAACTGTATAAATGTAAATATGTAAGAAAAGTAAGGTTTGAGACTACAAATTACAAATACTTTAATAGATAATATAATATGTTCTGTAAGTTATGTAATGCTTACGAATGGCAAAAACTTACAAATTATTATGTATCTTTGTATATGTGTAAAAATTAATAATTTTGTATTTTTCATGTATCATACCTTAATAATTTATATATTGCATGTTTGTAATTGTAATGAGCCTTTTACCCAGTAATAATTGTAAATCGTAAGACAATTTACTCCTTAAAAATATTTGTAGTTGTACTTATTAAGCACAATTTTAATTATTAATTGAAAATCACAAAAATATTGTGTAAAAGTGATTTGAAAATTAAAAATTTTCGAAATTTCAAAGTATAAAATAATAATCCAAATTGTAATTTAATACCGAAGTATACAGAACTTGATGCCTATAAATAATTTTAAGTCGACAACTTACTTTAGATTTTAGACTAGGTTAGATTTATATTAATCGTGTGTGTGCGTGTTGATTTAGAATTTGACTTAAATTTTAATAATAATATATATATTGTACTATATGTTTACTTTACATGCAAGGTCTTCAAAAAGTATCTCCTCGTTTTTTGAACTAGAAATGTTCAAGTTCAAGTTAATAAGGGAATAAAACTTGAAAGATTCCAAAATATGTAGGGTACTACATATGTCAAAGTCATAGTATAGTATTTATACATATATATTTATAATCATTTATTTATTAAAGTATTTATATTTGTATCCATAAATGTCAGCTAATTTTTACAAAATTAGTGTTTGTAAAAAAAAATATTAAGATATATAATTCTATCTACATACTGATAGTACATAAGGTTAGGAAATTAGGCCTCTAAAATATAATAATAATGAGAGAAGAGTACTTAATAAGAGCAATATATATTGTATTTAATTACATATAAGATATAACAGTAGGTAGGTTAGGTAAGGTACATTTACATAAGATTATTAAAAAAACTAGATAGATCTTTAATAAGTATAATATAATAAGATAATGATATTAAATGCATTATACTATTACTACTACTTAATTTAATAATTTATATTTTTTACAACTTTAACTTAACTAACCAAAATACCTACTCCCTTTTATTATTCTTAAGGATATTTATATTATTACATAATATTATACTATTATTATTATTATTATTTAAAAAATACAAATAATGTACAATGTGGTTGAGGAAATTGTAAAAAAAAAGAAGATTTATAAGATGAAATGACTACTCGATTTTATTGATATTATAATGATAATGATTAATAAATAAATGGGCAACATCTACTTTAATCTGAATTCTGAATGTATACAAGATAATTGGAACATTTTAAATATATTTGGAATTTCCAATGATTAAGTATTAAAATGCTGTTTCCATACTATGTAAATACGGTAAGTACAGAACACATACTAAGGAATACTACTTAAGAAAGAGAAACCCAACTTGGCCTTATTTACATGATAAAAATATGGCAAAATAGAGACAAAAATTGGATTTAAAAGTTGAATATTGATACTATGATTAAGTAATAGTTATCAACTGTCTAGTAAAGTAATAATTATAATAAACAAATCAAAAAATTATGTAAGTACCCTATAATATCCGTATTATAAAAAATTTCCAATTTTACTGGATTTTTTGCGTATTTTGATGATCTTGATCCGCTTCTAGAAGATTTTTAATATGACGTTGAATGCACCAAAGTTCACAAGATAGACAAATCAATCGACCGATGATTAGTAGGCTCAGAACTTGATTTTTTAAAATTTAAAAAGAGTTAATAGGTTAATAAAAGTTTTTAAAAAATGAAGCAGGAATATCAATCGACATTTGAATTTAAATTTATTGATAAATGGAGTATTTGTGAAAAATTAAACTTTGAACTCAATTTTACGTTATGTAGATACTACTCCGTATATCAATCAGCATGGTATTGAATTTGACGTGTCTTTTATATGTAGGTACTACATATGTATTATTTACCTATATTTGAGGTCAAAGTGAGGTTTTCCAGAATATTTCAGGATGTTAAATGAATCAAAATTTAGATATTTTGCTCAATATAAAATTAGATATATTAAGAATACCAGAATAGTTAATCATTTTGTCACAAAATGAATCCATTGAGATGACATGATTTTGAATTGCATATATGCATATGGGCAAAGCATGAAGTCCCAAAATTGTAATAGTTCCTAGAGGTGTTTTGAAGCCATTCTCCATCACTTTCAAGACATAATTAGGAGGTACAATTGATTTCTTTTCTTTCTCATTTTTAAACTTCATATTTCGCCATTTTCCAGATTTTCCAGATTCCTGGTGATTTCCAATGAAAACTATCCACTCAATGGAGCTTACGATCCATCCAAACTAGAATATAACTCGTCTTAATTAAGATTAAGATAAGATTACTATTTACTATTTACAACAGTTGCTATTATTGGGGCTAATCGAATAATTCAAGATATATTCAAAATCATTAAAAGTTATCATCACCTCGGAACTCAAAAATGATCTGGAAATGGAAATCTAATATCTCAAAATTTAAAAGAAATTTTTTCAAAATTTACTGTTAACTTTTAGATCAATGAACTTTAGCTTTAGTTTTAGGTTAAATAAAGTATAATTCGCTAAATAAAAGAGATTTTTGGATAAAGGAAAAAATTTGCTTCACTCAATCACTACTCGAAGTTCGAGTCTTGAACCTAGAAAGTATACTGTACTTATAAGCTTAAGAAAGATCAAAATTTTCTATAGGTCTTAAAGATATTTTCATTCTTTGACCAGAAATACACTATTTTGAAAAATTTTCTAATCTTTAATCTTAACTTTTTTTGGATTTTTAAATGGAACCTTTTTTTTCTTTTTCCCCCTTTTCAATTCAAGGTTTACTTTTCACTTTAACTTTTTAATTATAATTATCTTAACTTCAATAATACTCGGTATTTATAGTAAATTTTTCAAACCTGAGAAACATTTGTCCAAATAAATGATCTACTGGTATTGTCGATAATAACGTCCAGCTAAAATGAAAATAAATAAAAAGTATGGTTAAATAAAAACGGCCATTTGTAATAGGTATTAGAGGAGGATATTTAAGGTTAATGCAATTAAATTTAATAATGAACAGCTTATAACTGAATTTAATAAGGGTAGGTCCAATCATTTTTTATAAAGTTCGTTCATTCGTTTCGTTCATATATAAATCTGTTGGACGAAAATTCAAAAATGAAAATTTGAAAATTCAATTTTGGACTTAATTTTAAATGGACTAATTACATGACTAATTGTTTTACTAGTTAAAATAAAACGGAAAGTAAGTCCTAATAAGACTAATTTTTTTATCAGAATTTAGAATGAAATGGACCAACTATAACTAGTAGTTAGATATTTACTATTACCAAATAAAACTTTAAAAAATTAGAATATTACATATTATTTATTACCCATGCTCCAAATGCCGATGTTTGAGAAAATTTTCTTGCAGCAATTCCATCTGCAAGGTCGAGACTTGCTGATAGAGCATAAATAACGATACAATATTTCGGGAAGCCGGTCAAGCAAGCAGATAAAATGAGCAATCCTAATCGAAGATAACCTGAAAAAATTTGAGTCAATTGATAATTCGAACTTTTTGATAATATACTTATCTTTATGAGTAATGAGTAAGGTACCATTTGATAAAATATTTACCTATGATATTTGGAATATAAAGCAAAATTGATCGATTGCTCTTCTCCATTTTTATTCAAAAATATTAATAGGGACCTGTGAATGTGAATGTAATTCTTAAGTAAGGTACTATAAGACTGCGAGTAGGACTAGGACTAGGTATAAAGAGGTATAAAGTATCTACCCTATTAAATGTATTTATTGTTATAAGTGGGGTATAATGAGTCAAGGTACCTATCAATTACCTACCTACATTTATTCTAATGTCATAACAGATAATGAATTCATAATACAAAATTATATAGTGTTGATTTCTGGTTTTGGAGTATAATTTGCTCTGGAGCACTTACTGACTTAACTTTTTAGCTCTTACTCTGACAAACTTTCAACTGAAACTAAAGCAAAATTAAATTAAATAATAACTGTGACTGGAACTTGTATTTG
This sequence comes from Nanhermannia cf. coronata Gr-Ori-00579, assembly GCA_034699045.1. Taxonomy (NCBI): domain Eukaryota; kingdom Metazoa; phylum Arthropoda; class Arachnida; order Sarcoptiformes; family Nanhermanniidae; genus Nanhermannia; species Nanhermannia cf. coronata Gr-Ori-00579. Next base: position 36,548 of record JAQIXA010000486.1, read on the forward strand.
TATGAAAATTTTATGTGTAATGTTAAATGTTGTAAATTACAGTATTTATATATATATGTAGATATCTAAAAATATAAAATAAGAATTATTATGAGATTTGACAATTTATGAATAATTATTAAAGAGTCAAATTTCAAATTACATATATTATGTTTTACTACGTAATATACTAGTAGTTTTTCATTGAACTGCTCACATCTCATATCTATAAATAGGTATAGCTTCTGATAACTTCATATAATCATTATCATTAACATACTCAAATACTCCTAACCTACATAATACAGATACTGATAGATATAAACTGAATTAAATATTTGATGATTCTATTAAAATGACCTTCATTTGGTAAAACATATTTAAGTTTTTAATCCTAGGCATATGGTTTTGTTTAACAATTTACAAGTCTGTAATAAGTAATAACACAGAAAAATCATTTTACCCTACATAGATGCATATTGTAGTATATTTATATATGGTACATAGTACATTATACAAGTAGGTAATTTGTGTCTTAACTTTAATAGTACCTACTAGTGCAGTAGCACTACTATACTTTTAAATCCCTAAACAATTCAAACATTTACCAAAATATGCACATATTTAAATAAAGATATTTAAATACGATTTGGTAAAAGGACTTTTTATCATACTCGTATTTTACCTACCTTGTGTTATGAATCACAATTTGTCTGTTTTTTGTCTATCTTTTGTTTTGCCCCTTGATTTTGAGAATCTTTAATAAAAACTAATGAAAAATTTACTAAAAAAATGATACCATTTTATGTTTAGGTAGGGTACTTTAACAAAATAAAAAAACAAGAATTATTTACATAGGATAATTAAGCTAACCATTACAAATTTGAGCGAGAATTTAAAATATCTTGATGCATTTGAGTTTGAAATGCACCTTGATGCATTACATTGAAAATTTCAAAACTTTTGTAAATGAAATGACCCTTGCATAGGTGCATTTGAGACTTAAAATAAAATATGGTACTCTACTGGTGACTGGTACTACTCCGTATAATGACAAATTATCAAAAATTAACTTAAACTCGACTAGTATTTTGTATTTAAATTTAAAAATCATCAATAAATATTTCTTCATATCAAGCGAAATAAGATAAGGAAATTACCTTAAATTCACAGAAACATTTTCATTCAACCGAATTTAACCGTTTCTGTTCCATTTAAAATATAAACTAAACCATGATTAGTTATCACGGGTATATTTCTAGTAAATATTTAAAATGGTAGAAATTAGGTACAAATAATAAGTACATATGTATAGGGTATCCTTAGCATTTATTTCAAGCTAATCAAATTCAACAATTATGAATTTTTCATAAAATTCTATAGAAATGAAATTCAAAACATTTCATAATTATTTAATTTCAGATTGAGAAGAATAAATTTTTTTGCCAATTTTTGTTCTTTTTCTGTGATTTTTGAGGAGGATCAAAAAAGATGTCTTCCAATCCTGTTTCAAACCCTGAGTCAAACCCTGATGAGTCAAATCCTGAGTCAGCTAAAAAACCTGAACCACCAATTTATATAACGGTAATTTTGACATTTTTTTATCACGAGCATTTTGATTTTCAAGTCTTGAAAATCAAGGGAGAAAATTGTCCATAATTAGGTGTCATATGTGTTAAGGCATAGCTTGTTTCATTTTCCTTATCAATTCTTGACCCTAAATTCAAGTTTAGGTCATAAAATTTGTAAAATATTGAAAATCCAGGCTTGATTTGCCTGAGATTTTCAGAAAATCCTTGAATTTAAAACTTTCACAAGTTCTAATGGCAAGTGAAAGCTGATGAAAGTAAAAGCAGCTTTCACCTTGATTTGCTTAAAACTAATACTAATTTGTCTATCTTAATATCTAAATTAAACTTGGTTTTTGATGGTCTACTGCATATTTGAACTTTTTGTTCGAAATATTCAGAATTCAGAATGTACAAGACTTTATAGATGTTCTAGAATGATTAATGATTGTTAATAGGTACAAACAATGATACTTGAACTAGTACAATATAATCAATATGTATTAGTAGACTATGAAATTTTAACGATATCAATGTTTGTATTATGAATGAACCTAATCTAATTGTTGCTTTTTTATTCGTAGGAAGGAGAAATAGTTCTGAAAAAAACACTTTATAATGAATTGAAGCACCACAAAATTGATCGTAAGATATTGTTTTTAAATTGTGACCTACATAATATATGTAATATGCAGAATATATGTTATGTAAAATATATTTAGTAGGTAATAAGCCTAATCGTAAGTAGCTAACATTTTTCATACATTCATTCTTACTCATTCAACAATGAAAATTCAAGGCTAATTAATCATTTAATTAGCTTTTTGTAAAACCAGATTTTGGCTCTAATTTACATGAATTTGCTTGAAATATAGACAAAATCTTGTTTTTCAGAACTGAATTAAATGAATAAATAATATTCTTATTCTTAATGTATAATCAACTACAAATAGATGTTAGTTTGACTATTTTTCATTTGAGTTTGGAACTTAGGATCCATATAATAGGTGCAAAAACACTACTATACAGTCGTGATTTCATTTTTTTTTTGTTTTTATTTTTTTAGCAAATAAATATTTGACAAATGACACTGAGCCGATTATTGAAGTATTTCGTGATATCCTGAAGAGACCTGGCTGGAAATTCGATGAGGGGGATGAGGATCTGGACATTCACTTTCCAACTGAATATGATGAGTTAGTAAAGGAGGTTATCAAAGAAAAGGAATTGAACGAAACTCTGGCTGAACTACTTGCTATTGCCAAGAAGGTGAGAAAAGATCAGGTTGATAAACAACTCGACTCGATTATTGCAATTCAAAAGAAGCGTGAGAAAGCAAAGAAAGATAGTAAAATCAAGAGCAAAATTCCAGATCTCAAACGTGTCGTTAAGGGTCTCAAGGCTGTTCATAAAGTACCAACTAAAGATACACAATCAAAATCAAAATCAGTTCGACGTCCAAAACCTGGTGATGATAAAAAAACCATCGTAAAGACTCCGGCTCCAACTACTACTAGCAAAATTTCGTCAAAATCACGACAAATTCATTCTATTGAGTCAATAAGAAAACATTTTCCTCCACAACCAATTCAGCAACAACAACAACCTGGACAATTTCAGTCAAAGCCAAATGAGCAACAAATTCCACCACGATATCAACAACAACCTGAACAATTTCAGTCAAAGCCAAATGAGCAACAAATTCCACCACGATATCAACAACAGCCTGAACAATTTCAGTCAAAGCCAAATGAACAACAAATTAAACCACGATATCAACAACAGCCTGAACAACTTCAGTCAAAGCCAAATGAACAACAAATTCAACCACGATATCAACAACAATCACAAATTCAGCCAATGCCACAGCAAAATCAGAATTATCCTCCACCTCCACCTCCATTATCAGAAGCTGAGACGAAAACACCTCCAGCTCCTCCAGTGAAAGCACCAACAAAATTGAGCTCCATCAGGTCATTTAAAGAGTTTCATCCATCCATTCCAATCCAGTCTGTAATGCAAACAATCTCACTTCACCCTTTAACACCAACAACTTCAGAACAGTCCTTAGCTCAAGTTCCAGTACAACCAGTACAAACAGTACAACCAGTGACCCTACAACAAGTAGCAATACCAATTCAGTCAGTTTCATTACCAGTAACAATGCCACCAATACAATACATTGCCCAACCTCAATATTACCACCATCCACAATTTTCCCAATTTCAATTATCAACACCACCGCCACCACCACCACCACAACAATATCATCAGCATTATTATCACCATCACCATCAATATCGACAACCATATCAACCATACCCACAATATAACTATCATTATCCTCATATGCAACATGATCAACAACAACAACAACAACAACAGCAGCAAGAACAACAACAGAAACAGCAACAACTAAACCAACAGCAGCAAGAACAACAAGAAAAACAGCAACAACTAAACCAACAGCAGGAAGAACAACAACAAAGACAACAGCAAGAACAGCAACAACTTGAAGATCAAAAAGCAAAAGAGCAACAAGAGCAAGAGGAATATTCAAGCCGTATAGATCAACAACATTGGGAGCAGATCCACCAGGAAACTTTTATTCAAGACACGAAGAAGAAAGGTTCAGATTTTCTAAAACCACCTTGGGAACGGAATCCATACAGACTCAATCCAAATCTAAATCAAAAATTATGTGTAGAAGACTTTTCCCATGTCTCCAACAACCCCTATTATCATTATGCCCAGTATGTTCAACAATATAATGCTGTTCAAAATGGATCCCTTATTGGCTACAAGGACAAGGACAAAGACATTGATGATGACAAGAAGGAGGTGAAGCCAACTAAAGATGATGATGATATCAAACCCAAAGAATAACTACCTACTATCCTTTATTATACAAATATCTATCTACATTCCCTTATATAATTACTTATACCTTACTAGTACCATATTAACTAAAATGTGTTATGTTATTATTCTAATTCTAATCTCATAATCTAGTCATATACCTTATGTATTATACCTTAGCCTTAATTAAAGTATCTCAATATTATATTTATTAGAACTAGTCTAGAATCTAAAACTAAAGATAAGCCTATTCTCATACCTTACTTTAAACTTTAAACCAAAATCTACATGCCTAATTTATGTATAATAATAAGATTAAGTCATACTTCATTTTAAAATTATCTGAATGTAACCCCTTAGATTTCTAATTAAGTCCTATAATATCTATATTAGGGTATATCTAATTACAACTTGCTGCTACTAAATTTTTGTCACTTAAATAAATTAGATAAATTACAGGTGTATTTTACATAGAAATATATTATGCTATTTTCTACTTGAAATATTCATATTTTTGCCTGATAAGATTAACAAAAAAATTGTAATAAAAATAATTTGTAATTTAGTCTTAAATTTGAGTAATAAACAAACAATTATATTTAAAATACTGTTACCTATCCTATACATGCATGGCGTTGAGTTTTTGTAATCTATTTTATTTTGATTATCTAATAAGAAATATCAGTACCCTACCCTAGCCCTAGATTCTAGATTAAAAGATAAGTGATAAGATAAGATAGATAGGTATTTAAGGTACCAGTTCATGGTTTAGTATAGGTAGTATTAGTAGGTAGGCACTTAGGCACTTTTTTTTTAGTTTTTGGTACAGTACAGTACAGATATGTTATTTATTAAATTAGGTACAGGTACTAGTTATGGTAAGTATTTAATTAGGTAGGGTATGCATTAGTAATTGTAACATAAATGCAGTAAAGTACCTACCTAAATGTTATGCAACTGTCGAAATCGCTTTTAGGTACCTACTAACCTATACGTTATTTTATAAGGTACTTTAGGTACCTTGTTTAATTGACTTGCAATGTAAGTATGTATATTATAAAATTACTAGTTGTCCATAATTCACTTACTATTAGGTACATTATATATATATCAGTAAATGCCTAAATATCATGCCTAATTGATAATTATAATAATGTATATAACCTGGTAAAAGCAGGTAGTAGTATGGAAAAAGGGTTAGTTTAAAAACGTTTTGAATTTGACCCTTGACCGTTGACCGCTCTAATATCAATACATGTATTTGTATTATGGTAAAAAAGGTTAAATTCTATTT